>ML685776.1:7826136-7887862 GCA_007922175.1 Pelusios castaneus
CTCTCTCTCTCTCTCTCTCTCTCTCTCTCTCTCTCTCTCTCTCTCTCAATCCAACCTCTTCCTTCCCAGGAGGTCTTTTCCCTCTGCGTGGTTGAGGAAATAGATTGCCTAGACAGTACTCCGATAGCAGAGCACTCACAATTATTAAAAATGCACTGTCCATATTGAAAATGTATAGTGTACTTTGATAGCTGCTTCCTTTCTCGATAGCTTCTGAGCCATGAAGAAAAGCAAAGTAGTGTTTTCCCCTTTAATTTTTTGTAATAAGAACATAAAAACACAAGAACGACCATATTGGGTCAGACCATGGTCCATCTAGCCCAGCATCCTGTCTTCTGACAGTGGCCAATGCCAACTGGTATATATATTTTTATTATTGCCTTTATAAGTTAAATGTTAATCAAGAAACCTATATAGAATAGGCCATAATTATCCTTGGTATAAGTAATGATTCCATAGATGTTAGACCAAGGATAAATTTGGCCCATTGTGTATTAATGTGGTGTGTATGTGTGTGTTTAAAGATATAGAAGTTACACTCACAAGAAGTAGATTTAAATAAAGCAACAATTTTTTTTTCTGTGCTTGGCTATGTGGGTGCTTCTTTTTTAAGTAAAAAAACCTTTCTTTTAATAAGAAATTTTAAATAAAATTTATGTTTATAATTTTGTGGCTATGTGGATATTCTTCAAAGATCACCTTGATTTTTTTACCCATCCTGAATTTTGCAAAAGGAATTGGTATATGAAGATAAAATGTATTTAAGGGAAACTGCTGACTCTATATCTATATCTATATCTATATAATATTTATTTATTTAAGAAAACAAAAATGAATATATATATATATATATATATATATATATATATTCATTTTTGTTTTCTTAAGTAAACATTTCAGCTTTTACTTTAGTTTGGTATTTTGGGAAAATGTAGTTCATTCAGGTCTTGAGCAAATATGCCAGGGATGGAGGGTTGAGAATCATAAACTAACTCCCTCTGAGAATCAGGGATGTTGTTTTAGAGATTTATACTAGAGCTCTATTCCAGCCTCAAATATACCAATCATCACTGTGTATGTGTATTTGTAACATCTGTATATTGCTCATGTGCAGGTTTGCACAAGTAGAAGCAGATATCTTAAGAAGGCACATAGTCAGGGTTGGTGCACACCCAAATACCTAAGGTGGGAACTAAGCCCCGGAACAATTAATGTGTTATTCAGCTATTAATATAAAGATAATGTAAATGCAATAGTTTTGTTTACCACGCAGATACATTTGTGCTTTTCCATCAATAACCAAAAGCTAAGTGCAACAAACTAGAAATGAGCACTGTTAACTTGTATGATTTTTTTTCCCCCCTTAAATCATTGCTTAAGGGCTTCTGGCCCCTAGCTCAGGAATCCTGCCCAAAAATGCCAGATGTATTACACAGTCAAGTATTGCAATGTAAACAGTGTTCTGTGCCATGAGAGCAGGGTGGTCCATCTCCTATTTTAAAAAAAAAAGGGGGGGTGGGAATCCCTCTGCTCTGAAATGAGCACAGTAGTTGTAGTGTTATTTGTGTTTTTGGCTGCATAGCCAGGTTTTTGGAGCTGCAAGAGCACAGATAAATTAATACTTTGGACTGGCAGAGAATAGCAATTGAAACTGAGATGCTGGAGAGCAAGAAGTGGCTTGGATAGGGCTGCTTAATTTAGTCAAACAAGTTTGTAATATGTACAAAATTAAACAAAATTAAAGGAGGCCATTGTTGACACTCAAAACTTTTCACTTTACCTTATTGTGAACAGCAATCTCATCCACCGTGGAACAGAGCTAACAAAGGATGGGAAGCAGGGAAGGCAGAGGCATAGGGTTCTTCGTGACCTCATGCTGTGTAATGGAAAGCCTGGGTGGGTTACTTCACCTTCTGGATATAAGCATTGTAGAGCTGTTCTGATGCTTAATTAAATACCCTTCTGGGTGTATTTAATAGTAGATTGCCTTCCCAGTGTGTTCACCTTCTTCAAATATTGGTATATATGGGACCTTTTTCTGACATGTTTCCCCTTTGCATAGTAACTTGTTATTTAACAATACTTTAAATAATGAAAGAAAGAAAAAATGAGAGAGAGAGATCCTAAATTCTTGAACCAAAAAAGAAATTGCCATTCTCTGAATTACATTTTGGTTATCGGACAAATGTCTAGGTTTTCATAGCTGCCTTGGGTGTGTGCGGAGGAGCTGGAGATTGTAGGAATTTATTTGTATTTGATAAATTATCTAAATACCCACAGAAGTGTAATCCAAATGTGAGCTACAGTTCATGCACCTCAGTAAGAGGGCTTTGAGGAAAATAAGCCTTAAGAATAAAGAATCAGGATCTGCTTTGCCCTCTTTCCCTTCCTTCACCATTTTTGCATCACCCTGCAAAAATACTAATTACAAAATTAAATTTAAATTTGAATGTTGCCTTTTTACTTTTAAAAAGGAAAAGAAGGCAACTATTTAAACATTTTCCTCCATCCTCTGTTCCTGTTCCTTGTGTTCTTATCTTGCATGACTGTCCATTTGGTCTTGATTCCGATTTCATTACAGTTTTACACCAGTTTTACTTCATTGACTTCTGGGGAGCTACTCTGGGTTTACACCAGTGGTAAACATCCTTGCTGCTTACATACTGGGGCAGTTTAGGGAGTTAAATAATGGAAAATATGATACTGCGCCACTAGCTAATAAGATTACAAACCAAAATAAAAATAAAACATATTTAGTGTAGTGCTTCCAACAGTAGATAAAAGCAAGCAACTTGAGAGAATTGTGATCAGGCCTAAATATCTATTAACTGCTTTTTCTAGAGATTTGGGGAAATAGGATGACCTTTTTTTTTCTTTTTTTTAAATAGGCTACAGTTTCACATGG
The DNA here is from genome assembly GCA_007922175.1 of Pelusios castaneus. Taxonomy (NCBI): domain Eukaryota; kingdom Metazoa; phylum Chordata; order Testudines; family Pelomedusidae; genus Pelusios; species Pelusios castaneus. The sequence goes on from ML685776.1 coordinate 7,829,042, forward strand.
CTTGCAAAAGAAATCTCTCTCCCTTTTTGTTTCCCACACCAATTGATTTATCATTTTGCTTGCAAGCAGACTTAGAATGTTAGGGCAGGAACACACTCACTTTTTTCTCGTAACTTTTTTGTTGCGGACCGAAACCAGTTGACTTGAATAAATTTTTCTGTGGCCTGAATGAAGCCAGCAACGTGGAAAAATCTTGCCATTCAGGGCCATCTGAATGTACATTTCAGCCACACAGTAAGCTGTATTGGTAGGCAGTGGACTGCTAAATACAACCATTTTTCGCAGCAGAGAGTTAGACAGGTGATTAGCATAATTAGCACAGAGTAGGCTATACATATGGTAATGCTAAGTGTGTAAATGCCAGCTGTGGTGTAAAATTTATGTCAGGGGTCGACAGGGCTGTGCGAAAGTATTGTGTTACAGCTGCAGGTCAAAGCCTCCATTGCTTACCCCCTTTTCTCTTGTTGTTGAATGCGCTAAACAGAAGAGAAAGACAGACAAATATAACAGATAAGGCTTTGATTGAACAGCCCAGTTCTGTGCAAGAGAGACAACTCTTTAAAAAAAAATACATACACATGCACACAAAACAAAAAAGTCTCACTATTTTCTTTATAGATTTGGTTTGCTTCATGCAGCCTCCCAATGTGTTGCAGTTTTCATATGCCTTGCTGTGTTGCTGAACCAGCAGTATGGCTGGGGGAGGGAGGGGAAAATCTCTGAGTAGAGGAGTAAGAATTTCATAATTGTAGTTTTTTTAAAAAAAAATCTTAAATTCAGCTTCGCCTCTTTACATTCCAAACCCCTTTTTCTTTTTCTTTTTTTTACATCAGTATTAGTTATTACACTGAGGGTATTAGGAATTAAACTGTCTTGAAGGTGACAGCATTTTATATAATAAAATCACAACAGTGCAACAATCTTCATGCTGCATAGCTGGTTTTAGAATAAGTGCCAAAGTTCCTCTGTGGTTTTATGTGTGGGTTGCTATACTTATTCCCTAGGTTCCTTCCACCTCCTAAACTACTAAATTCTTTATAAATTACAAATGACTGATACAGGATTCTTGTTTTAAAGAAACTCAGTGTTAAAATATACACATCTTTTTAAATGACTGATTGGGAAATCTGTAAATCTCTTTGTTGCCATAAACTGTTCAGTCACATATTTCAAATTTGCAACTTTTTCTTTTGTGTGCGTATATATATAGTTTGTAGTCAGCTATAAGGAGTGGTGGTGTTGACAGAATATAGTTCACACCACACTGACCTTGTGATGAAACTTCCTCACAGCCACAGGGGGTCCTTATGAATCAACCCCTAATCCAGCTAATCCTGATCGCAACAAAATCATGAAAGTGGCTCCCAGTGATGTGTGTTTCCCTGCACAGATGCAGAGAGAAGAACAGTGTTGGAAATAAATCAGTCCAGCGTGATGTTCCTCACAGGCTGGGGGAGCCTGTGTGTGAAGCTGGGGACTTCCATTGTGTTCTGCCCCATGCGGCCTCCAGTGGAAAGACAATGAAAAGAGGACTTGGCTGTATAATGGTGAGAATAGTGTTCAGAGCTGAGGGGTGATGTCAGCTTCACAGAAGCTGAGAGAAGGGAACTGGGGTTAATGTTATGCAACAATCTGAATGCACCGATAGAAAGCGTACGTTGCAAGCACTTACATTGTTTTTATATGGATTTTAGGAGATCTTAATAATGGGAAAGAACTTACTTTTAATAAAATCTGCAGTATTTAAATACAAACTCCAGTGCTATGACATTTTTCCTGTTATTTCTAGAGTGCAAAATTATATTCCAAGTTAAGAAAAGTAGTGTAGATCATTCATGCAGCATTATAAGGATTGCAGTCAGGCATAAATGATGTTAAAGATCAAATTAGCAAAAAGTAGAAACAGAAGTTTTTCTTCGCCAGTTTTATTGTATTTTGGAATTAACGTGGATCATATGTTCAGACTCACAACATTCTGACAACAACTTCTGGCTGCATCCTGTAGAAAGTCAGAATGTACCCTCCTCTGCTTGGTGTGAATAGCAAGTAAACTATGAAAAATGGGCCTCTTGACAAATGCAGCACTGTCCTGGGAGCTGGTGGCCAGTAAGAAATATCGAGGTGGGGGGAGTTGTGACAGGCAGCAGGTTCGGTGCTGGGGGAGTGCTGACCTGACCTGATTGTGTCCAGCAGTCAGAGCAGTTCTGCTTCAGTGCAAAGGCATTCAATAGGAAGCTGCTTAGGCAACAACAGATGGTACAGCAAGCAGCTGGTAGGGAATACTTGAAAGAAACTGTACCCTGTTTTGTAATATGTTCATTCCTTTCGTTTTTCTATATGTTTGTTTTTCTGTCTCCTAAAAATACCCATTCAGAAATTGTATCCCCTAAAATGTTCTGCATGAAAATCCTGTTCTGCTTAGATTTTTCTACTCCTTTAAAACGTCTATTCAGAATATGTGGTATTTTGTGGAAAGGTCCCTGAGAGTTCAGATGAAAAGACTTAAAAATGCTGCTTTTAACCGCACAGGAAAACAATTACATATTCAGGGAAAGGGCACTGAGAGGTTAAACGAAAAGTTGGGTCTAGAGGAAATCTAACTGCTGTGGGACAACACACAGCAATAGGTTTTTAACCTGTTATCCAACAGAAGGTCTTAGTCAAGTTTAAACAATTATATTCAGCTGTATTAAAATCATTAGGCCAAACAGGGAAGCCATTACTTACTCTTTACTCAGGCAAAACTCCAATTAATTTCCGTAAGAATGTAGATTCACTAAGGATCCTGAGATTTGGCTTATTATTTATAACACATGAACATACTATAATTGGAGATTCTGAGGGCAGGTCTTCAGCTGGTATAAATTGGCATAACTCAATGAAATCATTGGCGCTGTGATAATTTACAGTAGCTGAGGATCAACCCCCAGTTTACAGTAAATATTGGAGACTAGATCCTTTATTTCTCTATAGAATTCTTTCAGTTTGGGCAGCAGTTAGTTTAGTCTTCCCTATCCATCCGGGTGCCTAAGCTCTGACCTGAAGAGACTGCTCTTTGGGAAAGAGGATAGTTCACTCTTCATGTCCATTCATTCATTCTTCAATCTCTTTGTTGAGATAGTCAACAAGGATGTCAATTGTGACGGAGTTTTTTATAATATGGACACCTGCCCACTAGGAAATGGACTGAGACCACCAACTTATTTCACATAAGCTACCAAACAGCTGGCAGATGGTAAACAACTTTTGGTCACTATTGTTCCTGGTTGGATTAGAAACAGTGACCCAGAGGTGAACGGCTCCATATCCTGTTACCAAGGATATGTCTCTACTTGATAAATACTTACTGAATTTTACATGTAACTGGAAAATATGAATAGCACCAAGAAAAAGCAAGTGAAACTTATAAATTCTTTTTTGCTTTTTTCAGTGTTGTAGAACATTTTTTGGCAGGTTCTTGTACATTTTTCCAGCCCTTTTTAAATTTCCCATCATAGAGATGCATCAAGCTGGGAGAGTCTTAGAAGAATATCAGAAACACGTAGAACATTTAGTTTCTTTTCTGTAAATACAGTTTAAAAAAATTACTCATCTATTGATTTAAATCTGAGAATTTAAGCTTTTTTTCTTAAAAAAACCCAAAAACTCTTCCTCATCCTTGAAGTTGGAAGAAAACCTTTTCAAACATGAATTGAAACAACTGATGTTGAGCTATTTTCTGGAGTCTACAGACATCTCAGCAACTCTTGTTGTTGCTTTGAGCTTTGTCAGGTTGGAACAGGATGAAAACTGACTTGAATCCTGTCAGTTTTCACTGTTACTATTTATAACTCTGTGTGCATTAGTGAAATTTATAATAGTAGCACTGGAGTAGTAAACAATGGTCCATGCCATCTGAAAGGGGTATAACTTTTCATAGCTCTGACTTCTATCATACGACAGGGCCCAGGAAAGAAAGGCTATTTTTTGCAGCATTCCTTCATGCTGCAAATGTTATTGAATTATATTAGAAGAAAAATGGAATCTTTAGGGGAAAAAAAGTGGATCAAAATGAAGTCATCAGACTCCTTCAATCTGAAAAGGAACCAGGTGGAGAGGTAGAAGAAGTGGTTACATGACTTCCAGATTTTACTGAAAGCAAGTAATATTGAAGAGAAATTGGAGGGTGTGAAATCCTCTATACTGCTATGTAGAGCTTTGGATATCTACAGTGCATCCTATAGATCAGTGGTTCTCAACCACTGTGTCGGGACATATTACTGTGTTGCCGCACAACAGTAAGTGTGTTGCAGAGAGCCGGGAGGGGCGGGAGGGGGAGCTGGTGTGTCCTGTAGGGTTGCGCACCATCAAGCGTGTCACAGCCCACAAAAGGTTGAGAACCCCTGCTCTAGATAACAAGAAGAGGACTGCAAACTGCTAGACAAAGCCATTCCAACATTTCAGAGCATTCATGAATGTCATTTGGAGAAGGCTTATTTTCTTTACAAGAAACTGGATGCTACCAGGTGAGACTTTTGACCACTATGATAAACTAAGTCACATGAATGTGAATAGTAACAAGTGGACTGTTTAGAGACTAAATAAGTTTGGTATTATTAATAACAAGGTCAAAACAAAATTACTGTGAGTAGTGGATTTGTATTTGCAAAGAACGGTAAATATTGAAAGAGATAATGAAATCTGTCCTTCCTAAATTAAAGCGTTAACAAGCAGTGAAAGAAATGGAGTGCATCTAAATAGTAGAATACAAGGTAAATAAACAGCAAAGACCAGATTTGATAGCAATGAACTTAACATAAAGCATGCTAAGGAGAAGAGCAGCCTGCAAATGCAAATGATCAGATAGATGTGTAACTTGTCTATAGAGCAGAATGCAAAAGATTTGTGTCCTTGAGGAATTTGATGGGATGTTTACCAGACAGAGATGTATTAAAGATAAAGTATAATACATTTATATGGGTCTCAGTGAGTTGCCAAAAATTCAGGTACCATGTAAAGTCCCATTAGCATGGTGAGCTAAAGTAAATTATGAATATGATCGAATTGTAAAACCAGATGTTACTGAGGAAATTCATGCACCAGATTCAGGCCCAACATATATCTTCTAGTAGCAAGCATACTTTAAAGGGCATGTCCAAATAGTGGAAGCAAAAAGCTGCTAAATAAACATGACTCGAGGACTGTTTCTGAAATAATATTTGACAAGCCTCAAACAAGGTACACAAAAATGACTTACACTTACATCAACTTGTAAAAGTAATTCTAGATGTATAGATGATAGAAAAAGCCCACATATCTCCAAATATGAAACTTTTGGGGATTGTTGTGATGACATTTTTACAAATGATGGAATTCCATAGAAAGATCTTCGTCTCATAATGTTGTACCGTATGAGGTCTGGAAAAGTTAAACATAATATATAGTCCCCACCTGCATACTGAGATGTGAAAGAATAGAGTGCTGGATGCCTTCTTCTGACCAGGCATGAATGTTGCCATTCTTCTTCTTATCGGATACACAGCTTGCAAAGCCCTTTTGCGGCAGCCTCAATTGGTGAAGTGCAAAGCCCTCAAACACTGTCAAAACTGTTCAGAGGCAGTTAGTGATGTGTGACATCATCTGTCTTTGGCCACAGATGCATATGGGATCCTTTCTTTGGCCCCAGCTGTGAAGGCTGTCTACACATTGACTCCGGCCCGTTCAAAATAGATTCAGAGCAGCCCAGGAGCAGCATGGCAAATCAAAGCCAAATAAATGCATGGTTAAATCAGTTATAAGAAACGGTTTCTGACATCATCTGCAGATCATTCTTCATGCCACATCAATGTCACAGAGAAATCTGGGAAGGGCAAATGGTCCCACATGGGTGCCTCAATGACCAGCATGCTCTTGGTGGTGAAAGAGGTCTGTGTATAGTGGTAGGATCCAGTTTGCACTGATCTTCTCATTCAGTCATGCTGTAGCATTCTCATGGCAGTTTTGTGTGTGGAGGAGTGATGTTGCTTAACCCAAGGAACCACAGTACTGGTATGGGTCCAATAGCCCAGTTGTGATGCACATGGTGGAGTGTAGTTGTATGTCAGCCAACTCGACATGAGACAAATGGAGTCAGACCAGAGCACAGTATTCTGCTGCAGAGTAACAGAGGGCTAAACAGGATGATTGTTTAGTTTGAGTATTTGTTCCCCATGAAGTGCTGGCCTGTTTTCTTAGACGGTCCTTACATATCCGCTCCTTAGCTGCAGTTTTCCTTTGGTGTTTTAGGTTGGTGTTTCCCTAGTGGTGTTCCGTGGACACAGTGAAGGTGTTCTGTGACCAATACCAATCCCCCCCATCGAGAGGGAGGGCTGAATGCGGAGGAGAAAAGGAGCAACATGGCAAGCCAATGCGTGCCTTGGAGATTTAAAATGCCCCAGCTTCAGCAAAGCTTCCAGATGCACATTGGCATCCACCGCCACCTTGCTCCTTTGCTGGGACAGGGGCGTTTTAAATTTCCTGCTGCTGTTACCGCTGGCATTGAAATCGCTTGGACACAACTTCCATGGTAAATCTTTCTTTAATGAACCTTACTCCAAGAATAGATTAATTTTGTTTGAATATGCAGGCTCAAAATTCCCATTAAAACTTGAGGAATATTTTCAGTTTTAAGTTGCGTACATAATCATTATATATCTATTTTTAGGAGTAAACTCATATTATATTAATAAAATTGTATTTAATTTGGTTTCCTGAATAGTTTTCACAGGAATGTGTAGTATGCAGATATTCTAAACATTAGAGCTGGTACATACTGGCTTTTTGGAGAACGTTTTCATCAGATGTTTCTCATAAAGTAATTAATACCTTTAGGTGTTCCCCAGTCCTCTAAAGGTTGAGAGATACTGGTTTAGATAGGTGAGAGATTTATCTACAGATACTCTGAGGTAGACAGGGTGGGGCTCATGTTTCAAATGATGTCGTGAGAAATATAATCAGTTTTTGGTCTGCTCTGGAGATGTGAAATTAGAACACACTCAAAATTGTCTTGGTCACACTTGGCTGTATATGACACTGACTACAATGTTTGGCTATCTTAATCAAGTTAGCATTTAGGACATCTGCAAGTTCTGGAAAAGATTGTGCTTGGGACACCTAAGCAAATGGCATCTGCATATGTGAACATGCAGGATTGGGTGAGCAAAAGGTCATTTGTATACAGATTGAAAAACATTGGTGCCAGCACAGAGCCCGGAGGGGCGGGGGATTCACTGGTATGTCTTTTCCATGTGCTAACTTTGTTTCTCTCTCCATCTGGTATGGAGGAGAAGGTCAAGGATGTTGGCTGCCCATGCTGGAATGTTCTTTGTAATATGACTAAGAGCCCTGTGTGCCAGAACGTGTCTTATGCTGCCATCCAGGAATAGAGCTCCCGTTTTCTGAAAAACATTTTCATTGAATATTGTCCAAGCTAGCCCTTGATCACAGGTGCTCCGACCTCTCTGAAAGCCTGCTTGCCATTGAAGATAGGGTATTCCAGTGAGATGATATGCAGTAAGATTGCTATTGGTTGACACAGATCTGTTCAAATTAATTGGGAAAAATTACTACAGACACGAGAAAGACACTTCAGATCACAATTTGCTCATCATGGTATGCTGGTTAACAGCTGATAATAGCTCCCGATTCATAACTGACTCATTACAGCAGAGCTTTCTGATCTGTATTATGTTACCACATCAAGCCCTTATTTTACACAATCAAATGAGTGAGCAGAAAAGTCCACTGAAATAGTGAAGTATTTGATTTTAATAAAACTCTGACATTCAATTCAAAGGATTCATACTTAGCATAGTTAGCATATGGCAGCATACCTCATAATGCATTATAAGAATTATAATTTGGTGTACAGGCCCCACATGGGTCTGGCCAGGGTTAATCCCACTTTGTGGGCTGAGGAAGTCAAGCCTCTTCGGCTGTGCTGGGCATGCTCCACTCCCAGGTTCAGTGAAAAGGAGGGCACCACAGCTTGAGGTGGACTGCTGAGAGGAGAGGGTGCATCTTGTAGGTGCCAGCCTTGGAGCTGACAGAGCCCCAGACTGTGCAAGCCGAGAGCACCACAATCCAGGCAGACACCTCAGCTCCCAAAGGAGGCCCAGAGGAAACAGAAACACTGGGAGCTACTGCAGCTGATGTCCCTAGAAACTCAGGAGAACTATGGGATGCCACACACCCCTGACTAACACCCCACTCCTCCAATATACCATTAGGCCACAGTGTCCCATAGAGGTGGGTCACTTTACTGTCTCCAACCATTAGGCCTCACTGCTTTGACTGAAAGGGGTGCTTTATTTATTCCAGCCACTTGGCCCTGTTGTTCGGCAAAGTAGCGCTACTTTATTAACCCTGGCCATTAGGCCAGACCACCCAGACCACCAGGGCAGTCACCTGGACTCAGACCACTAGACCAGACTGTCCTGAATGCAGGGTGGTGAGTTATACAACTGTGGGAGCACAGTTCCCCCTACCCCAACTGGTTAGTGGGGTGCACAAGCCCCATGACAAGAATCCCCAGCTCAGAAGTTTGTGGGCAGAAGGAGAAAGATTTTAATGTCCAAACTTTTTCCTAAACCAGACTACCCTGAAGTAGTTACAAAAGAACAATAGACAACAGAAGTAATTCAATATATGTGCCAACCAGTTACCGCCTTTGTGAGCGGGAGAGAATACTGGATTTCAAACAGAAAGTGGCTGGCAATATCCCATGGTAATAGCTTATACCATTTGCACCCTGACTGTCAGTCCTACAGAAGGAATAAATATATCTAAAGAATACCATGGAGGACATTGACTCTGTATCTTGTGAACATCCAGAATACTATCGAAAGTGCTTATATACTGACAAAAATAACACATAGCCCTGGTCTACACTACAGGGCGTGCTGCAGAATGTGTATCCTGTTGACTTAATTATTTTGCCTTACCTCCAGATCTTCACTTGTCTGTGTCGACTTGAAGGCTCTCCCTTCGATGCAGCGTTACTCCACTTGGATGGATAGAGTTACTGCGTCAACGGGAGAGAGCTTCAAGGATCAATTGAGCAGGTCTACATTGGCCGCTCAATCCATCCCATGGATCGATGCAATATTTTCAGCATAGACAAGGCCATAGTCACACCGTCTCTGATAATGGAAAAGATGATGTGCACCAATGATAAGCTTTACTAGGTTTAGTTGTTTGGCTCTTAAGGATTTGGTAAAATTTGGAGCATGTATGACGATGGGGATGCATGGGTTGGGTAAGAATGAGTAAAAAAGCCTGATGGATTAAGTTAGGAAAAAGTGTATGGTGTGTATATGTGTAGATGGACTGGAGAGAGAGAGAGAGAGAGAGAGAGAGAGAGAGAGAGAGGAGGTAGAAAACAGGAGTTGAGAGAGAAGGAAAAGAGAACATGCTGGAAAGGATGCATCACAAAATTTTTATAGGAAAAAAAAGAAAAAGAGAGAAAAATGGAGTGAAGCCAGGCAGGGAAAAGAAGGCATAACAACAGAGATATAATGAATTGAATTTTTAAAAATGTATCAACAGAGAGTAGACATATTGATACTGTAGACAAGTGTTCTGTTACTTTAACTTGCCTGGATATAGCTTTTGGTGTGTGTGACTTTGGGTGTGGCCTCTGGGCTGTTTTTCAGATAGGTTAATTAGGCTTCATTCTCAGGCCAGTATATATCTTAGATATCATTTTTCAACCCCTTTTATTAGTCGACTGCATTGTTTAGATCATAACGGGTATCACAGACTGCTAGGGATTTGCTCTTGGAATTACCCAAACAGAAAGGAAGCATTTGCCTTTACATGATTTTTTGAATATTAAGATTCACTGGACTCTTTTGGGGGGAGGGGAGAGAGGGAGTGGTGATATATAGTTAGTATCTTGTAGTTGTGCGCTATGTTAGGTGGAATAGGTTTCAAAATACATGGCAAACCAGTATCATTAGTCCATAATGATCAATACCATACCATTAGTCCATTATGAGCCAACCTGTACTGAAAATATAAAATGTAATGTTCCCTGTATTTCAAGCAAAACTTCACAACGTCAGAGCAGGATTTTCAGAAGTGCCTGTTGATTTTTGGAAGTGTCCATTTTTTTGTTCCCAAATGGAGATACTTTCAAGGGACATGGTTCTAAGAGTGCAAGTACTCAATACTTTCTGAGAAACCAACTCCACTTAGGTGCATCTAGCTGAATACCCAACAACTGAGATACCCAAAATCAATAATCACCTTTAAAAATCTTGTCCTCTCTATCCAAGTTCTGCCTCCCTACATGCATTTAGATATCCATATACAAAAATCCAAGATTATATTTTGTCCCAAAGATTTGGTTTACAGTTGTCTTCTTTGGGAGATGGCTTACATTAGGTAATTTAAAATCACTTACAGTACAGTTGGATGAAAAGTACAGTTGGAAGAAAAGTAACTAGTGTAAGCTAGTGTTACTAGCTAGTGTTACTAGCTAGTTACTAGCTAGTGTTGAATTACATAATACTTTTGAGACAAATAGTAAGTTAGGGGAAGTCTGGAAGTTAGAAATTGTCAAAGTGAAAACAACTATAGGACAGCAGCTAGAATGAAAAGAGTTCGGTACTGCTGTGTTGTAATGTGTTTGGGAAATGTCTGTCAGTATTCTGAGAAATATAATAAGGCTGAACAGAATTTAGTTTTATGTAGGGTGCTTCATAATTAAGGTATTGTAAAGCAGCACTTTACAAAGCGATGACTGAGATTCTCGAAGTGAGGCTCAAGGACTTGGTAATAAGATACAGAGCCTTTCACCCTTAGGTCACTGGTTCAAAGCTGCCTCAGGTTAAGAAAGACTAAAACTTGTTATCACCTGACAGCTGTTCATTGGTCTCAGAAAAAAGTTGATGGTCTTAGTCTAGTTTACTGGACTAGTGTCTATATCACAATTAGCACTTATTACACTCTCCCTAGAAAAGCAAAGGATTCAGCACCTGATCTGACTCCCAGTGAAGTCTGTAGAAAACATCTAAGAAGAGTAATCAGTCCCTTAATGAGCGTGGAAAATGAATTACTCTGTATTAATATGGATAATCTTTCCAGGTCAAGTCTGAAGTACTTGGCAAGGCACTGAGAGAGGTGCTCGCGCAGTACTTCCTGTTCTGTAGCTGCCCTGTGCATGAATAGATGACTTCCGCCTGCTTCAGGAATGCCAGTCTAGCACTTCTCACAAGAACTGATATTTTAATTGAAAAATATTTTGAAGTGTGGTGGAGAAGAAGATATTGGGACTGTATGCAAGTAAAGCAGTGATCCTATATTCTGTACTAGCTTTCACACACATTCTGGAGCATTAAAAACTGATTTATTAAGAGAGCAATGTTGGCAAAGACACTGATTTTTATTACCCTACATTTTTTAGAAGGGATGTGGTGTCTTATTTCCACATGGCCACCCAGAATCTGATGGCATCTCTAAGAGAGTAGTGCACATACTATATTATAGCATCATCACTGGCAATGAGCCCAAGTACCGATTTGTAATTTAAATCTGTCTTCTAGCTTGGAGGAATTAATGCTACCAACTCAGCTATACAGATAGTAAATGAGAAGGAATCATGTAATTCAGGACTAGAATGCCATCAAGTGGCTCGAATATCAAAAAACCATGAGAGTGACACTCAAAGACTTTAGCATCAAAACATTAAACTGGAATTTTCTTTTCCTTGCTTTCTTCCATTTAAAATAGTTCTACATGGAACATTGTTTACAAATAAAATGAGATGTATTGTCGTTATATGTCATTGACATATTTAGATACATAAACTTAATATCAACTTTATTGACTTAAAATGTATTTTTGTTTCTCGTGTAAATGTACATTACATAAAAGGAAGAAAGATTTAAAAAAACATTAATTTGATGATCGACAGGATTTCCTACAATGTATATATTTTTTGTTAAATGCATGTTAGGAATGGCATACAATAGAGTGTGCATATGTTGGGAGGTGTTCCCGTAGGTCGGCTATGTAATAAGGCAGGAGAGCTTCTAGTAATTGAGAGGCAATTTTTTTAATGCTGTGTCTTCCAAGAGGTTTTTAGTACCAGCTGTGGATACTTGCAAGACAAGGGCAGAGCACATATGGTTGTAGCGGTTGTTAAAGTGATTATTCAACTGATTATGGATCCTTAAAAGCAAAAACAAAGGCAAATAGTTGATAGAAAATGTTCTGTATCTTTGCCTTTTCTTCCTCCCTTCATTGAAAGGCCATTGATGTAACTATTTGCTTCCAATCTTTAGAATCTTCTCTATCTTTGGCAATTAATCAGATTGTTCCTTTTTAATCTAATTTATAAATATGTTTGTAGGTGCTTTGCATCATTTGAAATGTCTGCAAATAGTCTCATAGCTATGTTTTAATCCTCTTGCATAATGAAATACAATATGGTGCAAGGAAAAATTAATAAATGGTGTAATGTGTGCTTGACAGAAAGAGTGCTGCACGTTCCTTTTTCAACATTCTGGGGGATACACCCATTTTTATGAACTTTTTTGTTATTCCTATATAGAATGAAAAAGAAAAAATAGCTTCCCTTCTGTTGCCTAACTCATGTGATGTAATTCTGATTAGCTAAATCTCCCTCCATCAGTGAGGTTAATATAGTTTGACAGCACCTCGATTAGGAAGCAATAATTTCTGTTGATAGTAAACAGTTGGTCACTTTCAGCTGAGATGGGGAATGTGGTCTTTTGTCTTGTATTAGAGTTGAGCTGCTGACTAAAATTGGAGTTAATTTCCAGTGAGTCTATAAGTAAAGTGAAATATTGATCCAGGAGTGGAATGACAGAGCATGTACTAATAGTAAATAATGATGCTATGGGACAACCCAAAGGCTCTAATTAGTTTGGAGCATCATTGTGTGAGGCACTGCAGAAACATAGAGAAGAGGCGATTTCAGTCCTGAATGGGTTGCATATAAAGAATTCTGGAAAGGAGTGCAAAGACTGACTTTTGTTGAGGGAACTATAGATTATTTCACATAAAAAGTGTGTCATTTGCACCTATGCAAGCCAAGTCAAACTTGGTAAGAGTAGCACAGAGCATTGTCCTATGGAGGCAGAAGTGAGGGTAATCATTAACCTAACAGGAAAAGCAGTAAGATTTTATGATCGACTGCTATAAGTGCAGTACTCTATCTTCAAGAAATGGATGGATGTGATTTATCACTGGATCAGTCTAGATCAATAACTTGATTTGGATTACAGACTTTGATGTGTGATTGCATTTAGTTTTGGTTCATTTAATGCAAAAAAACTCAAAAGAGAAATAAGTATTTTTCTTGGGTTGAATTCAATATACAAAAAGTTCTGTGTTATTTGTCTTCTTTTGTTGTGAATGAAAAATCCCACTGAAAATATTTTTTACTGTGCTTTAGTAACTGGGGTGTTAAAAGTTGACATGGGAACGTAAGTCTGAAATGTGTAAATTGTCTGTTGCTAATGATGGTTGTGATCTGGTATCTATTATAAGATGTGGAGGAGGTAATGCCACATATCCCAGGCGGAGAAAGGAACCAAGGGCTTTGGGCAAACAGTTATTTACTTCACCAAAGATTGTTTGCTTCCAGTAATTTGAAACCAAGCAAATTTCATGACAGAAGAAAGCTGAGGTATCTCTATTTACAGAAGACTAGATTGTGGTGCCCTTTTCTTGTACTAGGTATAACTTTTTGTCTACAAGTGATCCCACCATTGTCAATGGGACTGTATGAAGAATAAGGTTCTGTCCAACATGAAAGGTATATGAACTCTTCAGCCGAATGCTCTGTTGCTGTCAGTGGGGAGATAATTAGGGTGGCCAACCTTGCAGTTTAATTTTTATTGACATGAAGATCTTAAGTTGAGGGTTTTTTTTTACTGATATGGTAAATTTTCTACTGACATCCCAAAAAATATCTTAAGCACTATAATAATGTCACAAAAGTGTGTACTCACTAATGATATTCTGTACACAGGAATTTGGAATTATGCAATTGTTTCAGCTGCAATTAATTGATCATTTGGGATTTTGGAGCATATGCAATAATAGAAATGATAAAGTCATGATCAGTATAGTTTTATTGATACAAAAATTATTCTGAATGATAAAAATCAGTGTCAAAATACAATATGTTTTATTTCTCCCCATTTTTACGGACCTTTTCATCTATTTACAGATTTACTGACAGTGTTGAAATTGTGCCTTATTTTACTGACTATCTGTAAATTTATGGACGGTTGGCAACCCTCATCCATTTCCCACTCTTGTTTAGTTCTCTCTGGCAAGGAAAGTTGAATGTGGTTCCCTCTGGAGCCTGTCAGTATACTTCTTCCCCTTTTTCTCTTCTCTTCCATCTCTTGATATGGAGTGGGGTAGGCTATACAATCCATATAGGCTTAGGACTGAACTTGGTCCACGAATTCTGATCAGCTGCATGGCAGCATGTTGTATGGTTGTTAAACCACTGGGGTAGATCGCTCCAATTTAGTTGATTATTTCTTTTGCCCTCAAACCTAACTGAGCGGTATTTTTACATTTTTTCTAAAGGCAGAAAGTAGTACTCACGCTCATGTAGTCTTCCTTTCTCCCTCCTTTTTTTACTGAAGAGAAGCATTTTGCCTTCTGCCATTGCCAACTTATTTAGGAGAGTGTAAATTGAACCCATTTATTGGAGCAGACTGTTTATACAAGTGTAAGAAATCGTAGCAACAGAAATACTTGGTTTGGTCTGCAAAGAAAAGGTTTCTCAATTTTTTTTTAAATTTCTACTTATGAAATACTGAGTATAATGTAGAAAAAAAAGCATGTGTCTAGCAGTCTCTAATGTACACACATCACTTTTTTAGTTCTATCCAGACAATGTTTCTGCTTTTTAATGCAGAATAATTTTTGTTCCATTGCTAGCAAAATGAATTTAATATTAGCTTTAAAACTACTTCAGCTCAGCTGACTACAGCATATTTCATACTTATGGGAAAGTTTATTGGTGACCTGTGAGTAAGTTATTGGCTAACACAAAGCTGTAAATATTTTTCGGTCAGTTGGTGGACGAGTGAGTCAGGAGTTAAATTACACGCGCCAGAAGATTGGAGAAGAGGCCATGTTTAACCCCCAGCTCATGATTCAGACACCACAAGAAGATGGTACTAATGTACTAACCACAGAAGCACTCAGACAGCACCTTGATTCTGCACTCCAAGCCAGCAGGGTACACATTTATATGTACAACAGGTAAGGTGGGGAAGCAAAGGTATTTCTGATCATTTGTTGCAACTAACATGTAGATATACACTTATTCTCTGCTTTGAAAGGCTAGCAATTCTGAATACCTTCCCTTGGCACTGCACTTTGATTTGTATTTATCATTATCAGGACTTAGATATTTGAAAGAGTTGTACGATAGTGATGATTGATTGAATCTCAATAAAAGATAAGAGGCATTGGATCTGATTCGGAAACCCTTTCTCATATGAGTGGTCCTGGAGCATAGTTTAGTAATGTTGTGGTGGCTCTGCACCACAGAATCTGCCCAACTATGTATACAGGTGCTTAATGTATCTCAGGTCTGCTTGACTAAATGGTTTATCTAAAAATAAAATGAAGCATGATAATAGGAATAAACATGTCTAGTAGTAAGTGGGATCTTTAACAATAAGAATTCCCATAGTTGTTGATCCCACACTAGTGTAGTTAGGTGCCCCTCTGAGCAGGGCCGGCCCAAGGTTTTTTGGCACCCTTGGCGTACTATGACTTTGGCACCCCCCCTCCCAACATTCAACATAGAAAAAAAAATAAGGAAGTCTAGCATGACCATATTCATATATTA
The DNA here is from genome assembly GCA_007922175.1 of Pelusios castaneus. NCBI lineage: Eukaryota > Metazoa > Chordata > Testudines > Pelomedusidae > Pelusios > Pelusios castaneus. Next base: position 7,844,913 of record ML685776.1, read on the forward strand.
ATTTAAATAGAGAAAAAAATTCACTTCCTTCTAATTTGGCTCCCCATGGCGATCACCTAGGTCACATAAATGGTCGGGTCAGCCTTGCCTCTGAGGCTCTGTTCCTAGCAAGGTTACCTCTTGGTTAGTAAAGTAATACACTCGTATGTATCAGAACAGGTGCCTAGCATAGGCAGAGCCATGGTCCCACTTACCCTGTCCCTTCCTGCCCACTTGTGTCTCCTGCACTTCCCCAGTGCTAGAAGCTGAGATGATAGCAATCATAACACAGCCACATAGGACTCCTAACTCCTCCTGCTCTTCAGCACAGAGGAGTTAGGGCTAGGAATATTCTAGCCTTCTGCACCTGATTGTGTGCACCCCTCTTTAGTCACATTGATTAGTGCCTTACTCTGTAAGTAGTCCCACTTACATGGAGCCAGATTCTGCCACCTTCATTCAGATTGAATAATGTTTTGCTCCAAAAATAGCCCCATTTCTGTAATGATACTTTATACGTACTACTTGCCATGACTAACAGAAACTCTCCTGGCGAAGATGCACCAAAAGAGGCCTTTGTACTGTGAGGTGTGATGAACTAACTCGCTTTCTCCCTTCCTCAATACTTAGTAGCTATCTAGAACTGAGACATCTTCATATGCAAATTTTAAATATGTGTTCCATTTATATAATGCTTTTTTAATTGTGAAAGAATTTTTTTTGTTCTTTATGTTTTTTACAGACAATGGAAATTGGAACATTTATGTTTTAAATCAGGAGAACTTATCACAGAAGCAGGTTACATGGACCAGGTAGATATATAAGAAGTTTGGAAGTTTGGTTTATACACATTTTATTTCCCCATTCTTCATAAGAACTTCCACTTGTGCACTTTGATATGTTCTAGCCTAAACATGTTTTTTTTTCCCATCTTCTAACTTTGACAGATTATAGAATATCTTTATCCTTGTTTAATTATCACGCCTTTGGACTGCTTCTGGGAGGGGGCAAAGTTACAGTCAGGGTCTGCCTATCTGTTGTAAGTAAACTTTGGTTTGTTTCATTTTCTAGTTTGTGATTTTTTTTAATAGTAAAACTGTGCATCCATTGTTTCTTCAAATGCTGGTTTAACCAAGGAATAAAAACATTGGTGATGAATCAGAAAATGTATATGGATTTTATTTTGTAATGGAATAAAAATGCTTCATAAAGTTTATTTTTCATTTTTCCTCAAAAGTTGATTTGTAGGCATCAAAATAATTTTCATTAATTTTACCATTACATTAACATGCAGATTCTTGGTTTTTATGGACTTTTGAAGTTGTTCATTGTTTTTTGGAAATAAACTTTGATTTGTGCTTTGAAAATCACAAAGGCTTTGATTTCCTGGGAATTCAGTTTAACTGTGATTAAATGTATGTGGATAGTTGTCTTGAGTAAAATCTTGAGTCTTTCTAAGGAGTAAAAAGCTAATCCTTTGTTTAATAGATCCTTAAAGAAACCAAAAATAGTATCTTTTATGAAGGGTTTCCACACCGTACTAGTGTGATATTACATGCACTCGATCCTTCAAAGAGTTAATTGTTAATCTGTGCAGACATTTTTGGTTAATTATGCAAGAGTTAGCATTTGAGTTATTGTTTCTGCCCTGGTTTGCATGTGTCTGTAAAGCAATTTGCAAAGGCCATCTCCTAACCTTTAGTGTACAGTTTTAGATGGGGAAATAAGGGGGTTTGTGTTTTCTGTTTGGGAGATTTGGAATAATGACTTAAGCCTGGTTAAGCAGATACAGTGTGGTTTGAACCACAAAATAAGGCAGCCAAAAGCCTTTCTGGTCTATCAACATCACAAATTCAAAAGTGGGGAGTGAGAGAAGTGGAAGGGATAGTGGTGATGGCCATGGCAGCAGGGGAATTTGCTTGTTGATTGCCAAGCTGTCAGGGAATTGGAAGGAGCACTGTACTTACTATTAGAGGTAATAAAGATCAGATATTTTGATTGATTACATTTGAAAAACATTTATTAGACTAAGAAGTGGTAATCTGACACTGTGTGAAATTGTTTCTCCTCTCTGTCCTCCTCCTTCCCCTTTGGTATTATTGCTTTGAAGCAGCAGTTGGCTGCATTTGGGGGTGAGAGACGGGTTATGTGAGTACATTTAGTTAACACGTAAATATTCCCTTTATTAGAAAGATGCTGTAGTATCTTAATGCTAAGGCTGATCTTTACCCATAAGGTTTTTTCATAAGGTTGCATCAGGACTACGTGAAGAAAATATATAAACAATTCCAATTAAAATATACATTTCATTTTATAAATTAGTTTCCAAATTGGATTATAGCTCTTGCCAAACTAGCTAAAATAGCATTATAGCCTTTGTACAAAAACAGATTTAAAAAATAAAGGTTTTTCTTCAATGTATTTTTCATGATTCTGCCCCTAATTTCTTTTACAGTGGGAAACCTTCTTTGCAGTGGATAAACTTTGACCCCTTAGAATTCTTGGAAGAGTTAAAAAAAATAAACTATCAAGTAGAGAGTTGGGAGGAGATGCTGAATAAAGCAGAAGTTGGTCATGGTTATATGGATCGACCTTGCCTGAATCCTACTGATCCTGACTGTCCAGTCACAGCCCCCAACAAAAACTCAACCAAAGTAAGCATGCTTATCATCTGTGGACTATTTCAGGGAAGTGGGTTATATGTGGGAAGGAGAGAAAAAGGAGTGTGGTATTTTAAGAGCAACACAAATCTCATATTTCCCAGCAATCTTTATTATTCGGTCCCTGTTATGTATGCTTAACCATGAGCTGCTAACTTTCTTGCATCTCTGAGGCAATGCTAAGACCCACACACTCAGAATCAGAGTATGGCTCTTGAGCCACAGGTATTACAGGGGATGGTACCACAGTGGCACTCTAGCCCATCCCGAACTCCAGCACCCATGCCTCAGGGAGGCATAGTGACTCACAGGCTGCGTCTACACTGGTAAATTAAGTCGACTTAAGCTTGCTTAAGTCGACTTAATTTACCCTGCGTCTACACTACAGTTTCCTTAAGTCGACTTAAGCAGCTTGCTTAAGTCCACTTAAGGAAAATAAAGTCGACTTAGTTAAATTAAGTCGACTTTATAAAACCACCTTCTTAATAGACCTAAGGCTTAAGTCGACTCCCTAGAGTCGACTTAAGCCAGTATAGATGTGGGGTAGCCCTAAGTTGACTTAGAGCTACCCTAGGACTGCACCAATGCCCTCCCTGCCGGGTGGGGCACAGAGGGAGCCTGGCATGCCCCCCCACAGGGCAGGGCAGAGCCCTTCCCACCCTGCCCCTATGCTCTGCCAGGGTCCCTGTCCCCCTTTGCCCCATTGTACCTAGGTACAATGGGGCAAAGGCTGAACCCCCTGGCATTGGGCAAGGGGTGCCCCCCCTGCCCCTGTGGACCTCCCCTATGTCCCCCTAAGCCCCTAGAAGTCAACCTAGGCATCCAGTGTGGATGCTCTAGGTCGACTTTTTAAGTTCCCCTTTAAGTCGAATTTATTTTTAAGTGGAGACACACTAAGTTGACTTAAATTACCAAGTGTAGACATAGCCACAGAGTGCAGGAGGAGTACTACTGCTACTGCACATTGACATGTTGCACCAAGCTGGGCCAATTCTGCCAACCTTTGCAGAGTGTTGGCAGGTCCTTGGCTCCAACTTCACCTGCCCTCTCCAACCCGCTAAAAGAAGTCTAGCCTCACTGGTGATGCCAGATTTGTATAGTCACTGACTCTGATTTTACTTTTAGTTACGCTGGTAAATCAAGAGTAATCACACTGGGTGTGTCTACACTTGTAAATTAAGTCGACTTAAGCTTGCTTAAGTCGACTTAATTTACCCTGCATCTACACTACAGTTTCCTTAAGTCGACTTAAGGAAAATAAAGTTGACTTAAAGTGAACCTCATTCTTTTATATAGTTTTATTCTTTTCATGAGCTTTGTATGTTAGTGTGTTTGTGTGATGAAGGAGCAGGCTGTGAAAGTACCCAAATCCAAATGACACTATGGACTGGCTTGAGTCAAGCTTTGCACATTCTGGAGGTAAACAACACAAGGCACCTTCCCTGCCCTTAGACTTCTACAGAGGCACCAGACATACTCATAGTTCTTATAGGCTGAAAGTACAATGGACCTGATTCTCCCACTCATATTTTGATTTTACATCGATGTAATCACAAATTCAGTGGCTATGTCTACATTTGGAAATTTAAGTCAAGTTTAGCAAAGTCAACTTAACTAAGTCGACTTTAAGTCGACTTAGTTAAGTTGACTTAGTGAGTCTACACTTAATTTTTAAGTCGACTTTGGGGGGAACTTACAAAGTCGACCTAGAGCGTCCACACTGAACGCCTAGGTCAACTTCTAGGGGTTAGGGGGACCTAGGGCAGGTCCATGGGGGCAGGGAGCTCAACATTTTCCCCATTGTATATAGGTATAATGGGGCAAAGGGGGACAGGGACCCTGGCAGGGAGGGCATTGGTGCAGTCCTGGGGTAGCCCTAAGTCGACCTAGGGCTACCCCACGTCTATACGGGCTTAAGTCGCATTAAAACAAGGTTTAATAAAGTTGACTTAATTTTCCTTAAGTCGACTTTATTTTCCTTAAGGAATGAGGTTCACTTGTTGACAGTCCTCAGTTGGAACTGAATGTGCTGGAAGATCTTTCCTACCTCCCTGAAGTTAATGGGAGTCAATTGGCCAGTCCCAGTCATTTCCAGTTTTTCAGTTGAAGTTTTGCCTGAGTAAGAAACTTCAGAATAAGACCACACATTCACATGACAAATCGTATTCTAAGGTTATTTTGAATTTGCATATTCACGATGAGTATTCCAAAGAGCAAGTCTACATGGGCAGAGAAAATGAATGATCTAGAAAAGTGTTAACAAGGAGTGCTTCTTTGTGGATTTTGTAGTAGTTATATTTGATTTGATATTAGAAACAGATTCTGTCTTCATGCTTTATTAGGAACCCAGTCTGTACTCTAGATGTATATCTCATTGTAAATCAGTCACTTTTGGAAAGCACTATACCCTTATGCCTCTTTTGTCAAGATATCGTAGAATTTTTTTTATTTAATATATTTTAAAACACTATGGTCTCTTCATTGATTTAGTGGTATATTTTCCTTCTTTCCAACATCTTGAAATATACTTTTAACCAAGTTTTCATGTGTTACCAGTTAAAGTTCCAAAAATCAGTATTTGGAATAGGGTCTCCATGAGCACCTATCACCTATTGCATTGTGTTGAGAATATTAACAGGGAAGTCAGACATGGCTATTCAATTGACATGTTTCAGTGTATTCAGGGAATAAGTATTAGGATTACAAATAGAAAGTACCTGTCTTATAAATAGATAGTTAATCTGTATTTTACAGAGTGTAAAAATAAATAAACCAACCAAACAAAATCAGTATGGTTTAAGCTTTGAAATCTCATGGAAAACTATTTGACTAGCTCCAGCACTTTGCTAGAAAGTTAATCATGAAGGCCATTCTGTTTGGTAAGCACATTTCTAGCATTTGACTTCTAACATATTTTATTCTAAGTGAACTATATTTTGAAGTTGAATATGATTTGTCTGCTAAATCACACAGCTGGATGACTAATCAATAATTTTATTTTAGCCTCTTGATGTGGCCCTTGTTTTGAGTGGTGGATGTTATGGACTGTCAAAAAAGTACATGCACTGGCAGGAGGAGTTGATAGTAGGAGGAACAGTCAAGAATGGTACTGGAAAACTTGTCAGGTAAACAAACAATTTTCAAGCCAATTCTTGAGCTTTATACTGTTGTTGATGGTTTTAGTTTTTTGTTTTTTGGTTTTTTTTAAAAAAACAGTGCAAAGCAATTGCTTCCTCAAATCAGTGAATGTGTATTTTAGTTCTGGATTCAGGAAAACATCTCTAAAAAGGACAGCAATTATGCATGTGTTTAAGTAGGCATGCATGTGCTGTCTTGAATAGGGTGACTTAGGTACACATTCAGCTGCTTTTCTGAATTGGGACCTTAATAGTTACTCAGAGTTTAAAAACTATTTAACAGTGTGTGCAGCTGCCCAAGATTTCAAAATAAAAGATTGACATTTTTAGAGTTGCAAAAACCATCATACAAAAGAGAAAAAAAGCACACTGCGTGCCGAGGTCAGTGCTGCCTGCTTCTGACGCAACAGCAACATGTGCATATTCCCCAGAGTGTGGAGGTGACTTTTTCTGGTAACTTAGTCCTGGATCAACAAAGGGACTTAGACGTTGTGATGCTTAATGTTCCAGTGCCTGACTTTTAGGTGCCTAAAAAAATCACAAGAACATGGGTGCCTTAGTTTAAGCTTCAGATAAGTGCCTCTCTCCGCTTGAAATCCATGAATCTGGAGAAGACAGGCATTTCTCCGCTGAACTCTATCAGTAGCCGTGCTCAGAGGCTGCCTAGATCTAAACAAAACATCCAAGAGAGAGTGGAAGGAGGAGGAGGAGGCAGCACTCCCTTATAACCTTTAACCCATTGGTTAGGGTACTCAGCCAGGATATGGAAGACCACCAACTCAAGTCTCTCCCTCAGTTGGAGGAGAAGGGATTTGAATAGGAGTGTGTCATCTCTCCAGTGAGGATTCGAACCACTGTACTTCTGTAGGAGAGACTGAGGGAGCCCCACACCAGAATATCCCATAGGAAAATGGTTAGGGCATACACCTGAGAACAAATTCTACTCTGTATGGCAATATAGATCTTGAATAAACATTGTGATGGATGCAACAGAAACCTTGAATGTGGCAGGCATCCTAGGAGAAATCCTGGGAGTGCATCATATGAAGAAATGGAACTATCTTTTGAACCAATGGGCCACATGGTTATTTCACATATATGTAAAGTAACAGAAGTTTAAGATGCAGGTTATACATTAAAATAAAATTAAACGGATGCGCACACAGAGACATGGCATAAGTAACCTTTAAGAAGTTAAAAAATGCATTCTGAATTTTTAATAGACGTTTTGATAAAGATTTTGAAGTTTTACATAAAGTGCTAATGGCTTTTTATTTTATTTTTAATGAATTTAGTATATTCTGAAAGGTGAACTAGAGTACAGTTTAAGAAGTGGCCAAAAAACATATCTAAAGTGAGATGTGTCAGGTGTTTCCTTGGATAACTATGTATGCTAGGGGATACAATTACATGATGTTAAACAGAGACCAAAAATTTACTGATGAACAGTGATCACCCTTTATGTAATCCTAGTTGCTTGTCAAAGTTTCAGCCCTTGCATCTCTCCCCAAGGAATGCTGAAGTCCCAGGGCTCCTGGATGAAGAATTATGGACAACTTGGTACATTATGCAATACCTCATGAAAATGCTATTCCTCTGGTCTTCCTATTCATGTATTAGAAATTAGATAGTAAATTGACTATTAATTTAATTTTGCCTTTGTACATAACACATTTGTAGGGTACATTCTTTGGGCCTGAAACTGGTTCTATTTATGACAAAGCTCCCATTGTCCTTAGTGGAATCAGAATCTGGTTCTAAATACTGTATATATGAATACGTTTGCCAATAACTAAATAGAATAATTCTTAAAAAAAACCAAAAACCCTAACCTAAATAGAATAATTATTCGGGTTCAGTTTTAATGTCCCTTATACAAGCAAAAAAGTCATGCAAGTTGCTTTAAGGCTCTGATTTGAGACTTTATGCACTGAAATCGTTTCCTGGAAATGTTCATTTTATGCCTTTTCTTCCTTCTCCGTCTCTCTGATTACAGTGCTCAGGCTTTACAGACCATGTTTCAGTTAATGACTCCGAAGCAAATGTATGAACACTTCAAGGGGTATGAGTATGTTTCACACATCAACTGGAATGAAGACAAGGCAGCAGCAATTCTGGAAGCCTGGCAAAGGATGTATGTTGAGGTAAAATACAAAGTCACCTGGAAGTCACGCGCTGAAATTTTACAGATTACAGAGATTATGATAGTTTAATAAGGAAGATGCTTAATGTGTGGGTGTGTCCTGGTTTTAAAGTAATAATATACTATCGGCAACAGGATACTTTAAAATACAGCTTTTCTTGCTTCTTTTTAATATAACAACTATTTGGCAGTTCACAGATGAGTAGCACTAAGAAAAGGTAGCCTTTATTTTTTTGTTCCTGTTATTGAGAACATTTTTCTGATTTGTCAAGACTGAAAATGAACTGAAGAAGTAAAAGCTAGACCGAATTTAAAAGCACTTGGTCAGTGTGATTACTGGGGAAAGTGTCTGGAAAACATTAGCTAGCCATAGAATCTGCTCACAGCTGCAGTCCCATTGGTGAGGTCATGTGACATTATCTGGCCTTTGTTTCCCAGGCATTGACCTCTGCTGAGCTGCTTGTGACCTCTCTAAAGTGGTCAGCCAATGAAGAAAGAGAGGAGTGCCCTTAAGAATTTGTTGTTTTGGATTAGAGGCAAACAACAAGTCAATTGTAGAGTTACAGAGAGAAAAGGAGGAGAGCAGAAAAGCCTTCTTAAATTTCAATATTTAAAATTATTCTGGATGAACTGTGATTACAGCCTTCTTCCCAACAGGACACACATTCTAATCTGATCATCAGTAGGTTGCAGTGAATAAGGACCAAATATATTAGAGATTTCATGTGGGATCAACAAAATCTCATCTGAAGGGCGATGCTAATGTTTAATGCTAATGTTTACGACAAAAGTTGATTCCAAGTGTGTCCTGCAGAAAGCTCAAAGTAGTGTCCCTTTTATTTAATGATGCTTATTATTTAAATTTCTTTTGGCAGGTGGTTCATCAAAGTGTTGCACAAAACTCTACTCAGAAGGTGCTTTCCTTTACTACAACTACTCTGGATGACATCCTAAAGTCATTTTCTGACGTCAGTGTTATCAGAGTTGCTAGTGGCTACTTATTAATGGTAAAATGAATGGAATCTTTTAATGCTCTCTAGTCTTCTAACTGCTTTTTAACATACATTTACATTATTGACATCAGCCTGTGTTATATACCATTTTCATAATGCCTAGAATGAAATTGTAAACTTGCAGTTCGACTTTGCAGCTTTGCCTCCTGAGTAGCACTGGTTTGTTTCAGTAACATCTCTAATGTGTGCACTCTTTTAAAAATGTACTTTGTATGCAAAGATTTTGGTTGGGGGAGGGAGATATTGTAATATGTCACATTCTAATGTTTTGCTTTGGTTTTTTCCATTGTTCTGCTTTCAGCTTGCCTATGCCTGTTTAACCATGCTGCGGTGGGACTGTGCCAAGTCACAAGGTGCCGTAGGGCTGGCAGGAGTCTTGTTGGTTGCACTGTCAGTTGCTGCTGGGTTGGGTCTTTGTTCATTGATTGGAATTTCCTTTAATGCTGCCACAACTCAGGTATTAAGAAGCTGTTTAGTTTATTGTTAGATTATAAGTACTCTGTTAGTAAGCATGCTCATCAGAGCCAATCTTTGAAAAAGCTAGCCATGCTCATCAGAGCCAATCTTTGAAAAAGCTAGGAATAAAATTGCTGAAAAGTTTCGATTTTAATTCTGCATTTGTGCCTATTTCCTCCAGCAGCTCAGATTGCATATAACCCACTGTGAGAAACTGCAAGAATAGTGGTCCTGGTGGGTAGTAAACAGAAAGGATCCAATCCTGCAACTTGCTTCATGCACGTGGGCCCCCATACATTGGTTTCTGCAGGGATGCAGAATCGGGAACTGAATATTTTGCTTTTAGATCAGAAAGCATCAGGCTGCCCAAATTCTGACAAAACACACTTATGATCTAATACAGTATTCCATGTTTCCCTGGATCTCTCATTGACTTTAGTGGAAGTTTTGCAAGGATAAGGAATGCAACATCAGTCCCTGGACACTATGTCCAAAAGAAAGTTACTAGCTTCACTTTATCCTTTACCTTTTCATTCCTGCCCGTGGAATCCTGTTTAGAGTGTCCTGTGAAAATTGTTTAATTAGCCATCTGTCTGTCTACATGATAGGGTATAAGTATAATATAACAGCCTCCTTTGTTTTTTTCACAGGTTTTGCCTTTTCTTGCTCTTGGAGTTGGAGTAGATGATGTTTTCCTGTTGGCACATGCATTTAGTGAAACAGGGCAGAATAAGAGAATTCCATTTGAGGTAATGATAAACTGGGGAGTTGGGGCAAATAAAGGAAAAGCTTTAGAGACGCGGAACGTGACTAGGATTAATGGGGTTTGGGGTGGAGGTGAGGGGAGAAAATGGCTTTGATTATTTTAGTTTAGAAGTTCAATATTTAAATATGATGCAGGAGAGAATTTAGGAAGCAATCCTGACTTCTCTGCATACCCAGAACTCCAGTTAAAGTTAATGTAATGTTTTTCGGAGTGAAAGAAATATAGGATTGCAACCTTAAAATATTTTTCATCCATCATTAGAAACTTTAAGGCTCAAACACTCATTTTAACTATTACACAGAAAAAATTGAGATATTTGCTTCGTTTTTAATGATGTATGTTCCTCAATTCTTCATTTTTTTTATTTATATAGGAATGACAATTGAAAATACTATACTGTATGATGATTGACATAAGTGTTCTGAAATCCCAAATCATCTTATTTTTACAGCTTTTCTGCTCTAAACTGGGTTTTGTTTTCAGTTTGGAGTTTCATATCTGAAGTACAAATCTGGGTAAAAGCAATGTGTATTTGCTTGGTTTTTTTATTTTATACAAACCATGGCTTCCTCATAACCTTTTGTTATGAGCTTAGCACATGAACACTACAGACTTATTTACCCATAGTTATCTTGGACTTTTAAACTAACAGCAAATAGCCCTGTAGCTTGGCATATAATACTTTCTCAATATTTTAAACAAAATATAAAGCTTTTTATGGTTCTTGGTTTTTTTTTTATGTGCTTTCCAAGATATGTGGATACATAGTTTAGCCATGAGTTTATTGCGTGATTATTTTGCCTGAAAAATATTTTAAAACAAAATATCTGATGTCAGGATCAATCTAACTTTGTATCTTGAAGCCATGTGAAGCCTTCATTTCCCCCTAAAGAATTGTTAGTACTTTATGTGTAGTCTACTATGTTGTCAGATTACATTAAGTGGGTGCTTTTATTTCAGTGTGGACTTATCATTGTCATCATCTTATATTATTTTGTCTTTGTCAATTTTGTCAATTGTCATTGTCATCATCTTACATCTACAGTGGTGATCTCACTTCGCAACCTGGCAGCTCCCTTTGCTGGATCTAGCCCTGAAATACCCAGTGCTCTATACACTTGAATTCATTTGACTCTTAACATATGTTGTATGTTTTTCAGGATAGAACAGGTGAATGTTTGAAGCGAACTGGAGCAAGCGTCGCCCTTACATCCATCAGCAATGTTACTGCCTTCTTCATGGCTGCCTTAATCCCTATTCCTGCTTTACGGGCATTTTCACTCCAAGTAAGCTAATATCATGTTTTGCTGGTTTATGTGATTGTGCTTCTATTATGGTAATGCCAGCATAGTAACTCTGTGGGTAAGTCCGTACTAGAGCCTTAGGTCAACTTAAGGACGGTTAAGTCAACCTACAGACCACTGCGTCCACATTGGGTGCTTATTAAGTTGACTTAAGTGCTTCCTTAAGTCAACTTAATAACACCACCTCTTAAAGTCGACCTAAGGCTTAAGTCGACTTTATTAAGTCAACTTAAGCCAGTGTAGATGGGGAATAGCCCTTAAATTGACCTAATTGGCCTCCCGGCCCCCTCGCAGAGTTCCTGGCCATTCCTCTGTCGACCTAGCATGCAGGGCTGTGGACTCTCTAAGTCGACTTAACAAGGTCAACTTTAGGTCGATTTAAAGTCGACCTTCGTTAAGTTGACTTAAAGCCTCCAGTGTAGACATACCCTGTGTTAGTATCATGGTCAATACCTGGTAGTTTTCCACTCTGCTCCACTCCACTCCACTCCACTGACTTCTGCTCCACTGTTTGCCACACATATAGAAAGTGGTGACAACACCCTTTATTTTCGCTGTAACTCTGCTCCTCACAGTTCTTGCACATTGAGTGGGTGGATCCTGATCCTCTGATTTCCTGCAGGAGAGTGAAAGGGCACCCTAATCCATCCAAACTGTCTCCCAAAAGAAACTAGAAAAGGGGAAAATTAACCAGGATTTGACCCCCCTACTCTCCAGACTCCACTTCCACCCTGTTGCTAAAAGCAGCAGGCTGTACACTAGGTTACGAAAACAGATTGCCCATTGGGAGTTTAATTCCTTGTGCAACGACAGCAGCAAGGAGGATTGCTGCCACATAAACTATTACCAAAGCAATAAGTACTTTTTTTATTCCCAGTGTCTTTTTAACAGAATATTGGAATAAAGTATATCCAGAATTTCATGTTTCCAGCTAATTGGAGAGAACGTGTGAATGTTATGAATGGAAGTCTTCTCTCTCTCTTTTGTATTTATGTTTGTGATAAAATATCTTCAGAGAGATGAAATATTAAGAAATATTGAAGGAAGCACCTCTTAAAAGCTAACGGCTCTTTGAAGATTGCTCTGGGAGGTTCTCCTCTGACACTACTCTAACATAGAGACAATTTATAGCACTGTCTGACCTTGATGCAGAGCAGAAAAACTGTACGTTTTCAGTAGTCATTTTTCTTCTTTTGTAGCCTGGTTCTAATCATTTTTCATTCTACTTGACCCTTGACCTACTCAGAGGAAGTGAGGGCTGCAATTTTTCTTAATACCTGTGGCAATTATTGCAGTTTTCGGAGGCTCAAGCGTGTCTGCATTAAGCTGTGAAATGATAAGCAGTTACTGATTACAGCTGCTTGAAGACCACTCAGCATTAATCATCTGTTTACTATTTTTTCTTCTCAGTGGGTATTTTGGTAGTGAAGAATACAGAAAATACAGGAAAACAAAGGCACCACTGTTTTGCTGTGTAGTGTGTGTCTTCCTAAATGACATCTAAAATTACAGGCTGCCGCTCTGAGTCTTTAGCAGTGATTCATTTGTTGAGGATAGCGGGTGTGATACAATTAAACCTGAAAGCCACTTTCATCTCTTCTGGGTAATATTGACAGTGCAATTGTTTAATATCTTATGGCAGAAATCAAGTGCAGTAGATTTCATTCAGGATTCACATCTACTCATACACACAATGGTTAACATAAATTTTAACACTCCCCATTAGACCATATCCAATGTGTTTTTTCTTTATGAATGCTTTCTTTGACTGAAATTATTTTTTAAGACCTATTATACTCCATGGCCCAACTCCAGGGATCCAGCACCTAGCCCAAGTAGCAAAAACGGATCTGCCTATCTCCACTGGGTGTCCTTGGGAACTCATCTTCCCCCTTCCCTTCATACTCTAGAGTAGACAGTGGCTGCCAAATGGCTCTGTGGAAGCTGCCTGAGCCCAGTATATGAATCATAAGAAGAACCAGAGGATCCACACAAAGAGTGATTCTGTGGCCCCAGTCATTCAACTCATGTTAAGGGAAATTAAGTCGACTTTGTTAAACCTAGTTTAAAGTCGACTTTAGGCTTAAATCGACCTTCTAAAGTCGACTTAAGCCAGTGTAGACGTGGAGTAGCCCTAAGTCGACTCTAAGTCAACTTAGGGCTCTCCAGGACACCCCCACTGCCCTCCCTGCCAGGGGGTGGCACAGGGAGAGCCTGGCATGCCCCCCCAAAGGGCAGGGCAGAGCCCTGACCACTCTGCCCCTATGCCCTGCCAGGGTCTCTGTCCCCCTTTGCCCCATTGTACCCATGTACAATGGGGCAAAGGCTGAGCCCCCTGGCACTTGGCAAGGGGTGCCCCCCCTGCCACCATGGACCTGTCCAAGGTCCCCCTAGCCCCTACAAGTCGACCTAGGCATCCAGTGTGGACGCTCTAGGTCATCTTTGTAGGGTCCACCCTAAGTCAACTTAAAATTTAGGTGTGGACATGCTAAGTCGACTTACCTAAAGTCGACCTACATTTACAAGTGTAGACATAGCCCAAATGTGCCCAGGATGGTTTTCATGTTCAATTACTCAGATTGATAAACACCAGAATTAAAGTCTCTTAGGGCGCATCTACACTTGTAAATTAAGTCGACTTAAGCCTGCTTAAGTCGACTTCATTTACTCTGCGTCTACACTACAATTTCCTTAAGTCGACTTAAGCTGCTGCTTAAGTCGATGTAAGGAAATTTTAAGTTGACTTTATAAAAGCTAGTTTAAAGTCGACTTACTGGCTAAGTCGCCTTTATTAAGTTGACTTAAGCCAGTGTAGACGTGGCTTATCCCTAAATTGACTTTAAGTCGACTTAAAGGGTCCCCAGGAGTCCCCCACTGCCCTCCCTGCCAGGGAGCCTGGCACAGTCAGAGCCTGGTGTGCCCACCAACAGAGCAGGACACAGCCCTGCCCACCCCGCTCCTGTACCCTGCCCCTGTCCCTGTCTTGCTCAGCCCCTATTGTACCCTGGTACAATGGGGAAAATGCTTAGCCCCCTGGCACTTTTAAACGGGTTCCCCTCCTCCCACCATGGACCACTCCCAGGTCCACCTAGCCCCTAGAAGTTGACTTAGGCATCCAGTGTAGACGCTCTAAGTCAATTTGGCAAGGTCGACTTTAAGTCGACCTAATTTTATAGTGTGGACATGCTAAGTCGACTTAACTATTTGGCCAAGAGTAGACATAGCCTTATAAAGTAGCAGTCATCTTAGAATCTATCTGTAGAAACTACTACTCTGTCCTTCCAGTATCTCAAACAGTAGTTGGCTTGCCCAGTCTTTACATGTATGTTGCCATAACCTCTCTCTGCTCATATGTAGTAGCACATTTTATACATCTGACAGATGTAATAATCTGCAAAATATGCATCCTGTGACCTGCAGTGAGGATCTGCTGGTAACTGAACAATATATGAACACAAATGAAATATACAAGAATGAAGCCCTTTATTGTCAGAAACCAGGAACATCTATTACTTGTTCTGTATTCACCAGGTGTAATCAAAATCAGATGATGCATTTAATCACAGCATTCAGAATCAGTTAACCATGTAAGATTCTAGTGGGTGGTCTGTATTTACAATTTCTTCCTCCAGTTCCCTCTCATTTCAGTTTGTTTAAACAAGAACTCCTTGCTGTCTTTGACACTTTCCTAGCAGAGCTTAGAAAGCATTGACATGGAGCAGTTTTCTTTTAATAGATGCTGATTTCTATTAATCCAGATAGCAAACTTTTAGCAGATGGGCTTAAAAAGAAGATTGCCTTTGACCTTATTTCTTTCTTCGTTCACTTTCCTGAAGACATTGTAAGATACCTGTCAAAGCTTCCATAGCTTTTCAGGCCCAGTATCTGTAAAATAATCCAGCTGCTGAGGGAGAATAAATGGTTTCCTGACTAGCCCCTATAAATGGGAACACAACCTTCAGCCTAACATATCAACACTTTCTTTTTTCTGAACTTCTGTTGTCTGAGCTAATGTACCTCATCCATATTTCTGAATTGTTTAGTTATTTTAAGAAATTCAAAGCCCACAAAGTAGGGTGCTGCTGTCTCAAGTGCAAAATTTTTCTTTTAAATCCAGATTTATTCTGCCTTTTGTACAGGTCTTACATAATGGATTAGCCGTTGTCAAATATAAAGAAATGAAAATCAGAAATCTTAAAGTGAGCTTTTTTAATGTCTTACTTGAAGGGGGTTGTTTTGTTTTACAGCTTTTATAACAGCTTTTTGTCATTTGTTGCTTTCATAAATCTTTTTACTAAGGGATATAAAATTTGAGATTCTGAATGCCTCTTGAGTTCCTCCAGCTCACATAGAAGCACCTCTTAGAGGGTCATCGGATCCTAAATTTGCAGAGCTGAACAATATTCTTAAAATTAGTGTAAGCTATCAAAGAAATCTCTGAATTCTTTTGGCTAAATCTGCTGCAAAAACATCTTCAAAAATAGCACTTTGTTTTATTTGTAAATGGGGAAGAAAGTTTCAGAATATAAAAACTATGAGCCAGATTCTGCCCTACTGTTCAATCTTATTGAATTTATGGAACAAATTCAGCCCTTGCAAAAGAGGGCACAGCTCCATGAAAATGAATAGAATTCACTTTTGAATTTAGCCTGTATCTACATCTGCAGTGTGGTTACTTGGATGTTCTAGTAATCAAGCATGACCCTTAGTCGAGTAAATTATACCATAACAATTTTCCTCAATGCAAGAATGAGAAACTTTTTCCTAAATATTAAAGTAAGTTGCCATGTGTGGGATTATTTTCATGATCTACAACATGCCATGTAGCTGAAAGGGATACCTGTACTTTAGTGAGAGAGAGAATGTAAACTGTGAAATTCATTCATTATCTTACTCTTGGGATTAACGTTGAGAAAGCTTGCCCCCTCATCCTTTTCAGCTCCTTAAACTTCCTTTGCTCCTGTCATGAGGATTTAAAGGAGCTTGAGTAAAAGCTAGAAATGGAGGGGAAATCCATCCGACCATTTATGCTATCAGAAGGCAGCTGCAGATAGGCAGTAGTAAGGTGGAAGTCTGCATGGCAGGCCTCCTCATCTCCTCATCACCTCTGGCTGTGCAGCACACCCACTCTCCTTGGGTGGTCTTCCAGGAATGGCAGATACCAGCACATACCTTGGAAAGGGCCCCAACCTACCAGCCTTGCTTGCTTCTCCCACAGTGACTCCAGCACAGCTTTCCGTTCTCTTATTTCAGTTAACAGATGCAGCAGCAGCCACCAGATTTTAAAGCAGCAGATTAGTCTAAAATGTTTAGCATTTAAGTTTGGTTCAGAGAAAACAGTCAAATTCCCTGAACATGCTTGATGCTCTCCCAATAGCAAATCTCTTCATCCCACACCCCAACTGGGCCCCAGCCCCTTCCCTTTCTAGGACTAGTTTCAGAACTTGTGTTGACTTTTCAAGAGGGTGGCCTGAGGCTCTCCCCACTCCCTCTGCTGGCTCTTGTGGCTGCTGATTTCAGATTCCCTGTACGCTGGGGCTATATTCCCACACTCCAGACTTCGTTAATTTTACAGCTAAGGTGCAGTTCCTATTGACATAATTACTTCAAATCAAGGAAATTGTCAGTGAAGTCCATGTTCATTCACATGCCGCAACACCCAAACACCATGCAATCCAGATGCCAAACCTCTGAGGGGAGCCTTTGACTCAGGTCCTAACACATGGCACATAGAAACTCTGCTATTCCTCAGTCTCCTCTCGCCTCAATGTGGTCTCCACCTACTAAACCTGATTCTCATCCGGCTTAGATCTTCACCCCTCCACCCACCACAAAGTCTCTTGCCCTTTTTGCTTCCTTGGGTTCCCAGAGTCAGGGGCATATTTTAGGAACTGATCTGGGGATTCAGGCAGTTATGCTGTATCAGTTCCATTGGCTTCTCTTTGAGATGATGGGTTAAGATTGATGAGAACAACTCAATGTATTTAATTTTAAAATAGAAAATTATTCTGTACCTGAGGTGTCATTCTGTGTGTGTGAGTGAGTTAGAGGAAGAACAAAATCTGGAGTTTGTAAGGACTGTGATACTTAAGCTACAGGAGTCAATAAAACTGAGACTCTTAAGGGAATTTCACAAAAGGATTGTTTGTAAAATGTTTTCCTTTTCAGTAAATGTGTGACTAGAATTACATTATGGAGAATTTAGCGGTCCTAGGAAGAGTTGTTATGTTTAATGTAGAAACTAAATTTACCCCTTAGAGCAGGGGTCAGCAACCCCTGGCATACGCGCCCATTCACAGCGGCACGCAGGGCTCCCAGCTCTGCGACTGCTCCCCCTGCAGAGCCTCGCGTGCACCAAAGCCTCTATCCCCTGCTGGCCCTGCCCTCCAGCAGGACCTGGGGCCACAAAAGCATGGTGGCCCGTTTTCCCTACTGGCCACTGTGACTAGGGGGAGGGGGGAACAGGGAAAAGGGGCCGCCATGCACGCACGACTCTTGCAGCCCCAGCCCGCCCCCCCGCCCCCGCGCCTTCTGTGGGATGGGGGATGGGGCTGGCACATGGGCGAGCAAAGGTTGCTGACCCCTGCCTTAGAGTATGAAGTAGAATGCTTTTAATCCTGCTTAAATACAAATCCCAATGCAATTTTAACTATAGAGCCCCAAAACAATTGGGGCCCAAGCAGTGCTGGTACCCACAACGGAACCCCAGTAAGATAAGGGCTATGTGTGGATATGTTGGGGTAAGAGTCTGTGAAGCTGAGATTCCAGTTAGAGGGCTTTATGGGTGCTGGAAAAATCAGGGTCTATCCTGGGAAATTGGGAGCAGTGCTTGACTGATCTACCAAAATCTCAAAAAGTTTGGATGAAGGTTAACAGAGACTCTTACTTTAACTGAGCTAATTACTCATGCTTTACAGATACTTCAACTGTGATTCACTTAGCAGAATAATAATAATAATAATAATAATAATAAAAATATTCTGCAAACTAGGCTCAGTAAATACCTCCCCTGCTACAGCAGCAGTTTGTTTTCCTGACAGATTCAATCCATTCTAGAAAGGATCAAAAGGAAATCACTTAATTTTGCAGTCCTGGCTATGACCTTACATACCTTTGTGTGTGGGTATTTATAAATCATGGAATGGTCCTTGGATCTTTTCCCTGAAAGATTCAAGTGTTGGTTAAATGCTAATTAGTCTTTTTAACACTAAAGAAACTCTGTCAGTACTTACATCTCTAATCAGATCAAGGGTATAAAAATCTTGCTTTAATCAGGTTAAGGATCTTAATTTAAATAATTAAAAAGGAACATAAGTATGAACTATTTTCAAGTATAGTATATTTATAATTTTAGGATTAATATACCTAGAAAATGTTTACAGGAGTGGTTCTGTCATTCTCAGAAAGAAGTAATAATAATTGGTGCTTTACTACTTCAGAGTGTGGTGCAAGCATGAACTAATCCATGTAACACCATTGGGAGGTTTATTACTGTTTTTGCAGAGGTAGTACAGAAAAAAGTCAAAATTGACTTGTCCAAGGCTACATGATATGGCCTACCTTTTCAAAACTGCATATTAATTTTGGATGCCACAGGTTCAGGGTTACCAGTTCTGGGACACATGGAGTGTGATTTTCTGAGCACTTGAATCACTTGTTGATTTTTTTTCAAAATAATTTTTAACATTTTGTTTATTTGAGTTTGAAATAAGATTTTGTTTTCTGGACTATTTTTTTTTCTTTCTCTACATGCTGTTCTTCCATCCTTACCCCCAGACCTTCCTTTAATCAGGGTATCTTCTGTTGTCATTCATAGTATTTAATGTGTTTTAGAGAATGATTTGGACGGTGAACTTTAATTTACTTTTTACACTCTAATCATGTGAAGGAACCCCATTGTTCTTGTCGCTTATCATTTCACGACTGTAGTTGTCAGCTCTTTGGGGTAGAATCCACAGCTTTTTGTACTGCCTTGTGCAGGGCCTAGTACAATGTGGTTCTGCTACAGAACAAATAAATAATAATGCTGCACATGTGTTTATATGCAATATGGAGGGGAATATTTGAGATTTGAATATAATTTTCATTTTAAAGTTAATATTTAATATCCTTGTTCCATTTTAAATACTTATTTTAATAAAGTTCGCTCATTAATCAAGTTCTGTTTAAGTTAAGTGGGAGAGTTCTATAAATAATCCTGAAATATTACTCTGGTTTTTATTGCTAGAACTTAGCTAATTACATCAAGTGTGTTGTACATTACTACATAAAGCATTTTCATTAAAGTTTAATTAGAGCTTTTTCCGTTATTGATTTAACACTGTTCTTTACTGTTGTAGTGGTAGCTATATGACTTCATAACCCACAAACTGATCACTACAGTTTTAACCCCGGGCATTTGGGTTTTTTTTTCTTTCTGCATTGTTAAGAATACAATAATACTATTTTTTTTTTCAATTTTAAAGTATGTCTTCACCAGGTCTCTGGGTGGATATGTGTAAGAACAATGTACAATTTAATATTACAGACATTAACTAAATACTGTAGACACTACAGTGAGATAGGAACGTAAAAATACCTCTCCCAAGCTTCTCAGGCCAAAATCTGAATGTACTCATGAGCTGACATGACAAATGGCTAGAGCTGTTGGAATCGAAAGGAGTTTTGTAAAGTTTTTATAGCCTGTATCCTAAAAGCATGAAGCTTAGTGATGACATCTCTTTACTTCCGCTTGGTTTCTAGGCTGCTGTTGTTGTGGTATTCAACTTTGCCATGGTTCTGCTAATTTTTCCTGCTATTCTAAGCATGGACCTTTACCGTCGGGAGGACAGGAGATTGGATATATTCTGCTGTTTTACAAGGTGAGGCTGTCTGGTAGGGTTACTTTGTATCAAACAGTCTCCTTATGGTTAACACTTGGGGCTTCTCTCTGTTCAGGAGCCCTTCTGTGCAGTAGTTCCCATTGTAGTGAGCAGGTCTGCATGCTTCAGGACTGCAGGATCAGGTCCCCATAGTAGCATGCTGGCCGCATGGTTTTGTTGCTAACGGATAAAGCATGTTTGCTATCTTGGTTTGCTGCTTGAGTGAATGTAAACAATAAACAGTGCTTTCTCTGTTCCATACAAACTGATGCACACACTCAGTTTACTCTTTGGAGCATAACTTTCCAGAAGACCCATGCTTTGAGAATATCCACAGGTGTTTAGTTCACTGTTTTTATGGTTTCTGTGGAATCCCAACGAAGGATCCATGTGCTGAAGTAGGAGAGGGGGACCAAAGAGTTACATTGATTTTGGATGTTTCTCTCAGGGATAGGCCAAAAGTGTGAGGTCCCAAGGCCTCACTTGCGCTTAAAGTTATCATCAGCTCTATATAATTATTACTCTTATACAAGGAAACCTTTAAACATTAAAAAAAGAAATCTTCCAAAAGATTAGAATTGGAAAGTGACTTAACACAGCTCTTGGTAGGGCTGGGAAAGGTGATAAGAGGGCCATGCCACAGCGGGACAGACTTGGACAGAATTAGGCCTGGTCTATGCATAAAATTTAGGATGACATAGCTTCTGCGCTCAGGAGTATGCAAAATCCACACCCCTGAGTACTGTGGCTGTGCGGAACTAAAGCTCTGCTGTAAGCTGGGCTAGGTTAGTGGAAACATTCTTCCATCAACCTCTCTACAAGGAGATGGAGTTACTATAGGATGGAAGAGCCCCTTCCATTGCTGCAATGTGGGTAAACATGAGGCGACAGGAGCACAGCCACAGTGCTACAGTTATGCCGCTGTAACTCCCATTGTGTAGCAAGTCCTCAGTGATGAGGCTGCAGCATCAGCTGCACCACCATGGAGATGGGTGCAGCATGCTTGTGCAGGAGAGGTCATGGAAAGGCTAGGGTCAATAGCAAGGGCGCTGGAAATAGAGGGTTCTACTTCAAGACGTGTCCCCGTGGATGCTCCACCTTGGGTTGACGTGTCCATGCGGCACGAAGCAGAGTCTTTCAAAGCCATGCTTGTGAGGGTTGCGCGAGCCAGCACACCAGCACGCGTGGGACCTGAACCCCCCCTCAGTTGTCTCTCAACCGTCCGTGGTTTCAGATGGAGTTCTCTTGTTCTCCCTCTTCTTACCTGAGCTCATTAAAACCCTTTCTTCTAATATTATTTCTTTATTATACCTTATTCCTTCTTCCCTCCCTTAAACTTCCCTCTTTAAAAAAGAAAAAGAATAAGACACAGGAAAGTCCGCGCCATGGCAGTGCCGGGGTTCCCTGGCTTTAAATGGTGTGAGTCCTGTCAGGACACAATTCCTGAGTCCAATGGGCACTCTGCTTGCATAAAATGTCTTGGTGAGGAGCACATTTCTCAAAAGTGCCCTCACTGCCAGAGCTTGAGCTCCAGAGCTCGCAAAGACAGGGACCTCCGCCTGAAACTTCTGCTGATGGAGCGGTCCCTTTGTCCGGCTTCTGACCCGGGGCTCTCAACCCCCTCCAAAAGCAGCCAGACTACCGCTAGACATCTAACCCCTCCACATTCAGGGTCAAGAAGGACAAGGTCACTCTCACCAGCCACCAGATCATGTAGCAACGAGGCTTCCGGTTCCTCAGCTACACCAGCGTTGAAAGCCCATAAAGGGCCGCCTCTGCGCATTTGGACCTAGGGCAGACACTAAACTTTCAGGCAAGCAGGGCTCCCCTTCCCTGAAAACGCCAAAAACGGCGGGCTCCATGGCACCATGCTCTGTGGCACCTAAAGCCCCCACTCTGACACAGACGGTGGACATGATTCAGACACGACTGCCGCTTCCAATCATTGCATCGGCTCCGACAGAAGCCGCGCTGCATCCAGAATCACCGGCACCAAACCCCACGGCGGCATCGACATCCTCACAACCTGATCTGTCAACTTCCTTGGAACCGGCTCCCTCCCAGAACCAGGTGGCTCCACGAAAACGCTCAGGAAAGAAAAAGCACTGCAACAATATGAGAGACGAACACCTGTTACCATCTGCCCCGCACGGATATGAAAGCCCAACTTTCAGAATGAGGTCTGAACCAGCCTCTCCGCTGGACTCCAAGGAAGAGATCACAATGGACATGAGACCGGGTCCTGAATCATATACCATGCCCACACCAAACAGAGAACAGGGCTACCATCGCTTACCTCCAGTGCCTCCATATCACTGGTACCCACCACCGTGGTATGCCATGCCACCCCCACAACAACACCACTGGTCACAGTGGGACACTTGGTTGCAGTATTCATACCGACCATCCACCTCACAACAACACAAGTCACTGGCTACACACCAACCATCTGTGCCTACCAACCAGGACACTGAAGAAGAGAAAGATATGGCAGATCAGGAACCACAACTACGCAACCAGTCCCATACGGAAGACATCATCACCTTGTCCCCACCCAATTGGAACGATTTCCAGGCAGTTTCAAGACCTTTTTCACTGGGCTGTGGACGCACTGGAAATTCCAATACAGGAGGATTCAGGATCACAGCATAGGCACCTCAGAATTTTACACTCTAAGCCCTCTACAAGAATTGCAGTACCAATGAACAATGCTATCATTGACCCAGCCAACGACATCTGGCAAACTCCAGCATCGATTCCTACTACTTTCAGGAAATCAGATAAAAAGTACTTCGTAACTAATAAAGAATCAGAATACCTCTTAAATCATCCTCCGCCCAGTTCTTTAGTAGTGGAGGCTGCAAACAACTGCCATAAACAACAATTTAACAAAAATACGCCCCAGGATAAAGAAGACAAAAAAAATGAATCTTCTAGGTAGAAAAGTTTATGCATCTGCCACTCTCCAATTAAGAGTAGCAAATTATTCCGCGCTACTTGCAAATTTATGACTATGACAATTATCTCAAATTTGCCGATTTCAGTGAGTATATACCAGAGGAAAATAAACAGCATTTCCATTCAATCAGCAAAGAAGGACAATTGATCTCAAAGACGTTCCTCCAGGTCGCACTTGATGCCGCCAATACGGCAGCCCGGACCGTCGCCACAGGAATCGTAATGTGCAGGGCTTCCTGGTTGCATTCAGCGGATCTCCCGAAACAGCTTCAAGCGGCTATAGAAGAAAAAGCTGTTTTCAGACACAACAGACCAGCTGATGCACGGTTCCAAGGATTCACGTGCCACCTTGCGATCCTTTGGAATTTATCCCCTGATGGCTCATCGTAGACCATACCGTTATCAACCATATAATATCAGGTATCAATTCCAATTGCAAACCAGAACACCATTCCGAAGACAGAGCCAACAATCCTATAATCGTCAGCGCCCCCAAACGCCGCAGGCAACCATCTAACCAACCACCCACCAATCATCCCCCACCATCGAAACCTCAGTTTTGAGGTGATGTTGAGGGCCTGAATACCACTTCCATTTCCCCTGAGCCACCTACACAGCCAACCTTCACTGGTCGCCATCTCAACCACTACCACTTCTGGGATACCATCACCTCGGATAGATGCCACCTACACACCCACCTTCACTGGCCGCCTTCTCGACCACTACCACTTCTGGAAGACCATCATCTCGGATAGATGCCACCTACACACCCAACCTTCACTGGCCACCTTCTCGACCACTACCACTTCTGGGAGACCATCACCTCGGATAGATGCCACCTACACACCCAACCTTCACTGGCCACCTTCTCGACCACTACCACTTCTGGGAGACCATCACCTCGGATAGATGGGTCTTAGAAACTATCGCTGCAGGGTTCACAATACCATTCCCGCACCCCATTACCCTTCCCCGTCCCTTTACAGGGACACATCTCACGCACAACTCTTGGAACAGGGGGTTCAGCACCTCCTTCAATTGGGTGCAATAGAAGTCCCCAAAAGATTCCAAGGCAGGGGCTTTTATTCCCCCTATTTCCTGGTCCAGAAAAAATCAGGGGGCTGGCAGCCTATCCTTGATCTTAGATGGTTAAATAAATTTATACAATACCAGAAGTTTAGGATGGTCACCTTCTCTACAATTATACCGCTTCTCGAATATGGTGATTGGTTTACGGCCCTCAACTTACAAGATGCCTACTTCCACATCCCTATCCATCCAACTCATAGAAAGAAACTAAGATTCACAGTTAACAACGTTCACTACCTATATGCAGTTCTCCCTTTTGGTCTCTCCACAGCATCACAGGTATTTTCGAAAATATTAGCTGTGGTAGCAACGCATTTGCGAAAGCACAGAATAGCCATCTTCCTGTATCTCGACAACTGCTTAATAAAGTCCGCTTCACGTGAACAGGCCACACAAGCGCTCAACTTCATGATCTCCCTTTTCCAGAAGCTGGGGCTTACAATAAACCCAAAGAAATCAACCTTAACACCTACACAAAACATCCAGTTCATAGGAAGACTGGACTCCAGACAAGCACGAGCCTTTCTTCCAGACGAAAGAATAACCACTATAATAGACCTCACGAACATGCTCATTTGCACACCTACAACCACAGCCAGAACTTGCTTGCAGCTACTGGGCCACATGGCCGCCACTACCTTCATAGTCAAAAATGCAAGACTGCATATGCGTCCTTTACAACTCTGGTTCGCTACGATCTACAGACCAAGATTTCATTCAATAAACAAGACAGTCTATATACCTTCAGAGATAAAACATTCCATATCCTGGTGGACAAATCCATTAAATATAGGAAGCGGAATACCCTTCCTTCAACAAACCCCAACAATAATTATGATGACAAATGCTTCCCTTTTGGGTTGGGGCACACATATGCAAAACCATACCACTCAGGGCAGGTGGCTCCCACAGAAGGCGACCCTACATATAAACGTTTTAGAGCTCCAAGTAGTAAGATACACCTGCCAACATTTCCAGGAATCTCTGGTAGACCAACACGTCAGGATCATGACTGACAATGTGACCTGCATGTACTACATAAACAGACAAGGAGGAGTTCACTCAAACCCCCTGTGCGAAGAATCTATCAAATTATGGACATGGTGCATAAGCAACAACACCACTATTTCTGCCTCTTACCTGCCAGGAACTCAGAACATCTTGGCAGACTTCTCAGCCGCTCAATCTCACAAAACCACGAATGGGAACTACATCCAAAAGTCATTCAAAGGATCTTCCACGAATGGAGCTATCCCTCAATAGATCAGTTCGCGACTTTAAAGAACTGCAAATGCCCCGAATATTGCTCAAGAGCAGGAGTGGTCAGGAGATCTTTAGGAGATGCCTTCTTCCTTCCATGGGGGGGAGAAGCTCCTGTATGCCTTCCCACCCATACCTCTGATTCCCAAAACATTACACAAAGTCCAAAGAGAAGCTGCAACAATCATAATGATAGCTCCAGCATGGCCCAGACAATCTTGGTACATCAACCTAATGGAGATGTGGTGAGACCACCAATCACTGTACCTCCACTATGCAACCTTCTCACATAGCACAGAGGGCACACAATTCACCCGGATCAACTTGGTTCCTTGTTGGTTCCACAAGGAAGAACTCCAATGCTCTGAGGCAGTCTGGCATGTCCTACTAAATAGTCGGAAGCCCTCCACTCACAAAACTTACCTTCAAAAATGTCAAAGATTCTGACACTGCTGCCTCCAGAATAATGTCCATCTGCTATTAGCTCCTGTTTCCGACATCTTGCAATGTCTCCTTCATCTAAAATCGACAAGTCTCTCCATTAGTGCGATCAAAGTACACCTGGCAGCTATCACGGTGTTCAATGAATACCCTGGCTGTTAATCTCCCTTTTCGCACCCAGTAGTCAAAAGTTTCCTCAAGGGCATTCAAAATTTGTATCCAGAAATTAGACTGCCCACTCCAAACTGGGACTTGTATATAGTACTTAAGTTCCTAACCAGATCACCGTTTGAACCACTGGCAACTTGCTCCCTTACACACCTTTCCATGAAGGTCGCCTTCCTAGTCGCGATCACTTCTACCCATAGAGTAAGCGAATTGGCAGCACTAATGGCAACTCCACCATATACAGCGTTCCACAAAGATAAAATATCCCTGAAGCCACATCCTAGCTTTATTCCAAAAATTTCTTCTCCATTTTACCTAAACCAGACCATTCACTTACCTGTTTTTATGCCTAAGCTTCACTCTGACCCACAAGAGCCTCTTCTACACACGCTGGACATCCGCACAGCCCTTGCCTTCTACCTACAAAGGACAAAGACATTCAGAACTACAAATAGACTTTTCATATCCATAGCAAATAAAAACAAGGGTCATTCAATTTCAAAGCAGAGATTGTCCAAGTGGATTTCAAATTGCATCTCTACAAGCTATGACATCGCTCAAATAGCACCACCAGACCACATACAAGCCCATTCAACTAGGGCTGTATCCACATCAACAGCCTTTCTCCATAATGTGTCAATCGTTGACATCTGTAGAGCAGCTACATGGACCTCCATCCGTACTTTCGTTAAACATTATACCATTGACCAAGCCTCTAGATCCGATGCTGTAGTGGGCTTGTCCATCCTCTCTTCAGTACAGGGACGCCACTCCGAAGACCTTCCTCCAGTGTGAGGACACCGCTTGGTAGTCACCCAAGGTGGAGTGTCCAGGGGGACATGTCTCGACATAGAAAGGAAGGTTACCCACCTTGTGCGTTAACTGGAGTTCTTCGAGATGACTGTCCCCGTGGATGCTCCACCACCCACCTTCCTCCCCTCTCTTCTTCAGAGTACTTACCTCTCTACTCCAGGGTTGAGAGACAACTGAGGGGGGTTCGGGTCACGCGCATGCTGGCAGGGCTCCATTGGCAACGTGAGACAGCCTGTCAGCGCTCGCACGACCCTCACGAGCATGGCTTTGAGAGACTCCGATTCGTGCCACGTGGATGCGTCAACCTAAGGTGGAGCATCCACGGGGACAGTCATCTCGAAGAACTCCAGTTACCGCACAAGGTGGGTAACCTTCCTTTCTGGGGATACATCAGCACCTCTGGCTTGAAGTAATACTAGCAATGGAATGCATGATCTCCATTCTATACATGCTTTAATTTTTAATTATTAACTTTCAATGCATCCACTAAAAAAATTGTTCCAATGTCCCTGGTCACTGGAGGAGCTAGCACAAAGCATTGACTACACTTCCCAGTCCCATTTTAGCTAGTTTGTGCCCAGAGGAGAAGACACCTTGCATCCTCTCCTCTTTACTCCCCAACCCCCTCATCCCTCACCCAATAAGGACCAGATACAGTTTAACTTTTTTTATAAAAGGGAGGACATGCCAAGTCATCTCTAGCTTTGTCTTCAAGGTGGTTGAAACAGAGGATTGGGAAACCAGAGCCTGGCTCTGCCATAGATTCATTGTGTGACCTTGGGGAAGTTACTTGGACCAAAACTTTCCAAAGTCTTCACTAGCTTTGCATCCTCCATTTTTTAGTCTTGATTTTCAGAAGTACTGACCTCCACAGCTACTACTTACTTTCCCATCTGAGCTGAACAAACCATAGATCAGGATTTGGGTCTGCCTACTTTTCTATACATATAGCTACCTAATAAGATTTTGCTTTGTTTTCGCAGGCAGTGTTCTGAAAATCTCTTTTTGTAGCATTTGTGTAAGCTCAATGAAAAGTTTCTGATACTGTTATTCTATTATCAGTGCTTCATACCATGTTTATTTTCTTCTCACACTTAAAGAAAAAACTTTTATCTTTGATAAAGTGTTCTTGTAAACAAGCTAGCTGCCATTCTCTTGCACAGATACTGTGAAACTGAGTGCTTAAGGAGACTATTTCTGTAATTTTGTCTCATCTTGTTACCCTCCTGTCCTGGAAATTAATCTTCAACTATGCTTATCTTATTTTTCCAACATGAAGTCATTTAGAAGGTCCAAATATTTAACAGTTGATTATATGAAATTATAATCTTTAATAGTTCTAATTGAAGAACTCAGCTCATTGTGTTTTTAAATTTTAATCTTCTGAAGAGTTGAATCTTTTCTATGGTTATGATGGATGGCAACCCAAATTCAGGTTGACATATGCAGATTGTGGACGTACATGCTCATCTACCTGATTTGCATGTGTAATTAACTCACTTGTGTGAACAAGTGCTAATTTCTTCACACAAATGCTGGTGTCTTGGTTTTGTTTTATATAGGCACAACAGGTACATGTGTTCTCTAGGCACCTTCTCTTCACCCATGTTTAGCAAAATGTTTCCTTATAGTGCAAAACAAGATGTCCATCAAAATATTGTTTGACTAAAGTTTAAAAAATCTAGTATTAGTTGTACATGCCAACAGACTACCCTGTCTAGTCTGATTAAAATGAAAACGTATCTGAGTGTAAATGGATGTTTTTCTTTTCTCTTTCAGTCCCTGTACTAGCAGAGTGATTCAGATTGAGCCTCAAGCATATGCAGATAATGATAACACTCGCTATAGCCCTCCACCACCGTACAGCAGTCACAGCTTTGCACATGAAACTCAGATTACAATGCAGTCTACGGTGCAGCTGCGCACAGAATATGACCCTCATACTCAGGTGTACTACACCACAGCAGAACCTCGCTCAGAAATATCTGTGCAGCCAATCACAGTGACACAGGATAATCTCAGCTGCCAGAGCCCAGAAAGCACAAGCTCAACAAGGGATTTGCTTTCCCAGTTTTCAGACTCAAACATGCATTGTCTTGAGCCATCCTGTACTAAATGGACGCTCTCATCTTTTGCTGAAAAGCATTATGCTCCATTCCTGCTAAAACCAAAAGCCAAGGTAATGCACATGCACATCTGTTTTTGAAAGTATATTTCTCCCTTGCCCAAGCGGAAAAGACTTTTGTACTTTGGGGCAATATGAGTTACCTCATTAGAGCTTGATAAATTACACTGCCAACAGAGAGAGATTTATTCTGGAATCCTTATTCTTAGAATGAGCTCTAAAATCTTAGCGCTAGTTTCAGATTTGAAGACTTTCAACTTACTGATGTGTCCCATGATGGTATTTTTCTTACAGATTTTGGGTGAGGGGGACACTGGAATCTGCAATATAAGTTTGTAAATAGTAAAAACTTGTTCCCTTTTAAATGTATAGAGCATGGTTCAATTCCCATTGACTATAATAGGGATTAGATTAGGTGGATCATATGTAAGGGTTAAAAGTACAATCATAAAAAAGGGAATTTCAAATTAATTCCTTTGTGAGTGATTGTGAGCCCTAAGCAGTCTCTTTTCTTTAGAAACAGAGGACTAAATGCGTTTCCATTTTCTATTGCAGATTGTGGTCATTTTCCTTTTCCTGGGTTTACTTGGTCTCAGTCTTTATGGTACTACTCGGGTGAGAGACGGACTGGATCTCACAGACATTGTACCACGGGAAACCCGAGAATATGACTTTATTGCTGCACAGTTCAAGTATTTCTCTTTCTACAACATGTATATAGTGACACAGAAAGCAGACTATCCCAACATTCAGCACTTACTGTATGAGCTTCACAAAAGTTTCAGCAATGTGACATACGTTTTGTTGGATGAAAACAAGCAGCTTCCCAAAATGTGGTTGCACTATTTTCGAGACTGGCTGCAAGGTAAGAAAGTTGTTGAATGGCTAATAGAGAGCTTGTGTGTCTTTTTGTGCCTGTGTTTTTAACCCAGACTTAATGTCAAGTACATGAGCAGTCCCATTGGCTTCAGTTGAGACCATTCCCATTCTTAAAAGCTAAGCATGTACTTAAGTGCTTTGCTGAATCAGGGGCCAAGTGCATAGGATTATTATAGGAATTCATTTGGAAGCAATTAATTATTTAGTAGTGAAAATAAACATTAACATATCACCAAATTTAACATTTCATATTATGAAGAATCAAATTGTAGCTAAAAATACATCTGTCCTTCTCCCATCTTTATGTTGGAAGGACTTTTAGGAAGTATTAGCCATTGAAAAATAAATGATGGTGCTGACCTCCGGAGAAAGTCTAAATTTTCCCGTAACTGTTTGCAGACTACTAAAGTAGCCAATAATTCCTAGAAAACATGTGCATAAAAGTGTTAGTATTTTTTGTTTTGGTTTGTTTTTCCTTCGTAGAATGCTGGACAGCATGATAAAAGTGAAGCCACTAAGTGGCATACTATACAAAGCAATTAGTCTTCCTATTAAACAAACAAGGAGTCCTGTGGCACTTTTAAAGACTAACAGATTTATTTATTGCATGAGCTTTCATGAAGGAAAATCCCCCATGAAAATCTCCTACGAAAGATCATGCAATAAATAAATTTGTTAGTCTTTAAAAGTACCACAGGACTCCTTGTTTGTCTTGCTGAACTAGATTAACATGTAGTCAAATTCCAAAGGGGTAGCCGTGTTAGTCTATTGTAGAAAGACAACAGAGTCCTGTGGCACTTTTAAAGACTAACAGATTTATTTATCGCATGAGCTAAATAAATCTGTTAGTCTTTAAAAGTGCCACAGGACTCTGTTGTCTAGATTAACATGAATCTTCTTGCTGTATTTTATATATATTGAGGTTCAGAGAAACTCTAGTTTTGTTTTTTAATGTCTGAGATCGATTCCTTACAATCTTCTATTACATTGATTTATTGAAAGTTTTGCTTGGAATATTTTGCTCACAAGCATATTTAAGTTGCAAGAGAAGAAAAGTCAATAATTTTAATATACTTTTCCAAATATGCTGGTATTCAACTGAGAATTGTTTCTTCTACTATGTTTTTACATAAAGCAACTTTTAGGTAATAATGGGGGGGGGAAAAGGTTGTGGTGGGACGTCCCCTTTTTTGTATGTTTCTAAATGATAGAGACATGCAAATAGCTTCCTGTACTCAGAATAAAGAGATGTGGAATGAGTAGTTATCTTGAGGGGAGGGGTTTAATATAGAAATGGTTTCTGTGTCTTTAAGTTTCCACTGATGTCAGCATATAGTGCAAGTCATCAGCCTGGAAGATGGTTGGACTAGATTTTTCTTGCTGCTTCCAAAAGGGTAGCCATTTTAGTCTAGTTCAGCAAAACAAGAAGTCCTGTGGCACTTTTAAAGAGTAGGTGTGAAGAAGAGTTCTCTGTAGTTTGAAAGTTGTTTCTTTCACCAACTGGTGCACTTGGTCCAATAAAAGATATTACCCCACCCACTTCACCTTTCAGTGACTCGGTAAGTTAATCAGTCATCATGCGCATTACAGGTACCTGATTCTTTTAGAGACAAATCTGTGTCTCTCCACATTTACATGAGAACACCACACACTCCATATCCCAATACCCATACAGGTTCTACTCTATGCTTATTGTGAATCTGACATTAATAGGACAAAGGACTCTTACAGAATCACCACTGCATCCTCTAGGGATTCAGAGTTTCACACGGGCATCAATAACTGCTGTGGTTCCATGTTCAAGGATGGTTTAGTTTTGCTCCCTCTTTTCACTCTATCCTCTCCAGCACTAATACTGACAAAGAGATTTAGCCCAAATCACACCACCATGTCCACTATGTCTATGTCACCCCAAAACTGAGCACACCTTGTATACCACATTATTCACCTTTCTCTTGCTCCCTTGCAATCATAAGGAAGATTTAGAGACGGTGGATGTGTTTGTAACTCACACGCTTTTGAGATGATAGATGTAACTTGCACAACACATACTTAACAAGAACAACAACAAAAAAGATACACTGGAGAGGAATAAGCAGGCTCCCCAAATCTGTGATTTGGCAAAAACCTGAGCCCTGATGCACTCCTGTTCTTTGAGTCATCATAAATATGACTATCACTTGAATTTAGAAGGAAGAACTGTACAAGTAACATAAAACAATTATATTGTATAGATTCAAATAGGAGAAAAACATTAAGAAGCATATGCAGGGGATAATATGTTTTAAGATTTGGAGTGCTGATGAAGGAGAGGGATCTAAGGCTATGTCTACACTTGGCCAGATAAGTCGACTTTGCTAAGTCAGCTTAACAAAGTCGACTTTAAGTCGACTTTGTTAAGTCAAGATAGCATGTCTACACTCAAAAATTAAGTCGACTTAAAGGGGACCCTGCCAAATCGACTTAGAGCGTCCACAATGGACACCTAAGTCGACTTGTAGGGGCTAGGTGGACCTGGGACTGGTCCACGGTGGCGGGGGGGCACCCCTTGCCAAGTGCCAGGGGGCTCAGCATTTGCCCCATTGTACCTGGGTACAATGGGGGTTGAGCCTTACAGGGACACTGGCAGGGCATAGGAGCAGGGTAGGCAGGGCTCTGTCCTGCCCTGTGGGGGGGCATGCCAGGCTCTGCCTGTGCCAGCCACCCTGGCAGGGAGGGCAGTGGGGGAGCCCTGAAGCCCTTTAAGTCGACTTAAAATAGATTTAGAGCTAATCTGCGTCTACATTGGCTAAGTCGATTTAATAAAGTCGACTTAGCCAGTAAAGTCAACTTTATACTAGGTTTTATAAAGTCAACTTTAATTTTCCTTAAGTCGACTTAAGCTGCGGCTTAATTTGTAGGTGTAGACACACCCTAAGAGTTGTAATAGAGAAAGCTCTCACACCTCTAGTAATGTGATTATGTGAAGCAGCAGATAGTAATAATAGTAATACCTAGCTCTTATATTATGCTAGCTAGATCCAACGCTAGGTGACTGGAATGGAAAAGAAGTAAAAAGAGAGCAAAGGCCAGTGAAGCTGGCTGGAACAAGTCCATGAAGATTTTTAAAAGCAAGAAAGAGGGACAGTTTTAAACCGGATCCTGGAATGAATAGAGAGCCAATGGAGTTGTATGAAAATGAGAATGATGTGATTATATGTTAGGGAATATGATGCGAATTTTCTGATGGGAAACTAAGGTCATTTTATGTTATTGAACTGTCTAGATGATTCTCATTGTCTTCACTAAGAAGTCAATGCACAGATGTCAGGATGATGAGGACTTTCAGGCATCTAGATATTTGTCCAAGTGGTTGAGTGGTGGATTTGATAGGAACAATAGGATGTGAACAGTAGCATTTTTTATCAGAGTATCGTGCTTAATGTTAGCCACACAAGACTCCCACTGATTTATTTTTAGATTGAGTTATATGGCTTCAGTCTTCCACAAAATCTTTTAAAAACATTGCCTTACTCATTGATTTTCAATAATGCTTGCATTCGCGGTTATCTGAAAATATCAATGAAAAGACGTAGCCTTTTTATAAGTTCATTTAAAACTGGAAGTGTGAACTTTGTGTATTGAAGTGACCAGATGTAAACATGGCAGCATAGTCCCTGATTTATAATCGCACTTTTTTTCCAAAGGGTAATCATTCCTCAGGCTTCATCGTGCCAGCTGTTCACATGGGTCAGAAAGCAATTCATTCCCTTGTCCCCAGCCCCAGTATCTCAATATGGCAAAATTGGCAAGATGCACTCTGGGGGATTTTCACTTTCCTTGTTGAAGAAATGACCTACAGTGCTTCACCGTGATTGCTTTACCAAGGATGATGAAAATCCTCCAGAGTGCTTCTGGCCAGTTTTGCCATATTGAGATGTTGGGGATGAGGGAGTGAATTCCTTTCTGCCCCATTTGACTATCTGCACTATGAAGCCTGAGGATGATTACCCTTGGAAAACAGGTGTAATTATAAATCATCAGGGAATAAGCTGCCTTGTTTACATCCTGTTACTTATATACACAACTTCACATTTTCAATAGATCATTGCTTGATGTGACAAATTTTATGTTCCTATGTACCTGCATATGCCATTTTAAAAATTGCCCTTGTTCGTATAGCTTTGCCAAAGGAAGTTACTACCAAGTTGCTTTATCTTTCTGTTCAGAAAGATTTTGCTGGTCACAAGTATTTTTAAAACATTTTTGGTTGTATTTTTTAAATGTATAACTTTGCAGGAGTTGGTGTGACCTGCTCAAACTGAAGATATTTTCCTTTTAATTCACAATTTTTATTTATTTAAAATGGTGTTCTTTGTGTTCTGTATACTATATAGATTTTGAAATCTTTAAGAAGTTATACACACCGAAGGGTGATGTCATAGATACTCTTTCTGCCATCTGTGGGTCTCAGCAGCAATGTAACAGTTCAGTAATAAGAAACTGATGCTGGTACTTGTGCCCATTCTAGCAACAGTGTAAAGGGAATAAGCCACCTAAGTCATAAAATATTCCAAATGGATTAGGAGTTTTGTGGGGAAAACCCATTTTTTTCTTCTTTTTTTTTTTTTAAAAAAAAACCTTTAGTATAAAGAGAAGAACAAAAGACCAATTTTCACACGTTAGTTATGTAAAATCTATGCACAAATTGTATGCGGAATTTGCAAGCACAAATTTGGTAATTTTGAATGCAAATGGCTAATTCTGATTATTTGTGTGTCTAATTGTCCACTTTATACGAAGCATATATTAATCTGAAAAGTCTGGCCCCGATATTGGCTGTCTAGCATCATGTCTTGCGCTCACTTAGCCAATGAAAATCAAGTTTATTTTAACTTAAAAGTCAGTCTTTCCCTTGGTGGTCTCTCCTTCTCTCCCATGAGCAGCCCTCCTTTTAACTCCCAAAGTGCTCTTCGAAATTCCTGTTCTGATAACACAGCCTTTACTTAATGGAATAAACCTGTACTCATGAAGGAGCAATTGGTATTTTTTCACTTTCTGAGTTCTATCTTACCTATTCCAAGTGTTCCAAGAAGCAGGGCTTTCATATTGCTCGCTTTGGAGTAATATAGATTATGTTAAAATATTTCGTGTTAAATACTTGCCCTTTGTTTCAGGCAAGGGGCTGGAGTACTGTCTGAGCTCGGTTTAGCAGGCTTGCATCTTTGCTTTGTTGTGAACCTATTGGCTTTAGGAGGGGGTATGAGTGTAGAGGGCTGCATGGGAGGCCACTTTCCAGAGGGAGGAGTAAGCATTTGTAAAAGGTGAATGAGCACTCAGGCCCGCAGGCTGTGGCATTTAGGCCCTGCTTTCTCTTCCAGCACTCTTATCTCTTTACAGCTGTTGCTAACCTATCAGATCTGTAATGATGGTTTTGATTACAGCCTCTCAGTGCAGCTGTGAGGTGGTCGGAGCTTTCCTCCTCCTCCCCCCGCCTTTTCCTTCCCTTCCCTGGACATGCGGTTTGTCATCTGTTCTCAAAGAGCCTCCTTGTACTGCGTTGTGGCTTCCTGTTCTAAATCTGATCCAAATTTGTTCTGTGAAGTATTCCTCCCCCTACTCCCCACCTGAAAGGGTGGCAAAGAGGAAAATAACAGTTGAGAGTGAATAGGTGTTGGCTGTGATCTTTACACGTGCTGGCAGCAGATCCCACGACTTGTATTAGCTACACAAGTTGAACAGATGGAACAAATTGACAAAATCGTGTTCACTCACGCTGTGCTCAAGAAGCAGCTGAGTTGCTGTTTGAAGTTGAAAGTTCGAGTGTGGTTTTATTTTGCCCCTTGCAGGGGAATTTCTTGTTATATCACAGAACCTATTGCTTTAGCGCCCTGCAGTAGCTGACGACGGTGCTAATGCACTCGGCCAGCCTCTCGGGGGGGGGGGCAATACGGGGAGTACTTTTCTTTTTAGATAATCGATTAAATTCCTTACTAATGTAACTCCATGGTAGTCAATGGCGTTAAATTAGGGATGAATTTTGGTCCGTTTGGTTTTGGCACCATTCAGGCTAGGATGAGATTTCAGTAACACTTGGAGGTGGGAGGGTTGCAAAGAGAGATGAACATTAAAAAATTAACATGGCACAACTGTAGTTTATTTTTAAAAGACCTGTGGGAAACCTCCTCTTTTGGTTTACAAACTGAGTGGACCAGGCTGTGACCTATTAACTCCTAGCTCTGTGAATGGGGCAGTGTGGAGCTGAAGGAATTGTTTCTCAGTCATCATCTCGTCCTCGCTCCCCTTTCACTCCTGGGGGCAGCAGGTTACTGCAGCTCTGTTCTGAATGGAGGTAATTTACCCACTCTCACTAGTTCAGTTCTGTTGGCCAGCTCCATATGGAAGCAAAGCCAGACGTCTCATCACCCCTTTTTTGTGGGGTGGAGCAGGGGAGTTGCAGACCACAGCCTGTGCTCTGTGCATCTGCACTCCAGATACAATGTGGGGAGTCCTAATGCAGCCATGCAGTGAGCATGAGAGTGGTGGCAGGTTTACATCGTCCTGCAGTTGCATTAGGAGAGGCTATAGTCTAGCCCAAAATAGGTACATATGTAAAAAGAGTAATTACGTTTGTTTCTCCCAACTGTAATTTGTATGAAGGGTAGTTTCTTATCTACATGTTTTATCTTCCCCACCCATTTCCCAACTCATCTTAGGACTTCAGGATGCATTTGACAGCGACTGGGAAACTGGGAAAATCACATACAACAATTATAAAAATGGATCTGATGATGCTGTTCTGGCCTACAAACTTCTGGTGCAAACAGGCAACCGTGATAAGCCCATTGACATCAGTCAGGTACTGTGACCATAGCTATTTATGTGGGAAATGCACAAACTAGTGGGAATTGTAGAAGAAATTGGAATACTCAATTGGCTTTTTTAGTAGCTCTTGAGTTTACAAAACCAATCCTTCAGTTCTCAGACACATGAATAGGGATTGCTTGCTTCAGTGGGATTACTCATGGAACTAAGGCTGCAGGATCAAGCCTATAGTCTGTAATATTCGGAAGCTAACATTACAAATGCCTGTCATTATGAAATAATGGGTAGTGCTTACTTATTATTTCTTTAGCCCAATTTCCTCTCTCAAATGCATGAGCTCAGTTCCCATTGAAGTCAATAGGAGCTGCACCCTTGTGTCTGAAGACAGGACTGAGCTTCACAGAGCCAGAATCTTCTCCAGCTTTACACCAGTTTGAATTCCATTGACTTGAGTGGCTTGCAGCTGGCTTATCCCAATGCATGTGAAGAATCAGTCTTATAGGCTGGGCCTCTCTCTATTTTTTTTCCTGGTGAATAGAAATCTTAAAACGTAGATTCCCAGCTACTCAGTTTGCTCCTAACAATTTGAATGGAAAGGCAGATTTTTAAGAGACTTTTTTTGTAGGGGTGTGTGAAAAAGGTAGTGGAGCAATCATATACTCTAGTTAGGGTTGCCAATCCCCCAGGATTGTCCTGGAGTTTCCGGGAATTAAAAACTAATCTTCAGTTAAAGATTATATCATGTGAAAGGTACATTGACGTTTGAGCTTGGAAGTGTGATTCACAGCTCGTGTAGACAGACGTACCATACTTGCTGTTCTCGAGCTAGGATGCTAAAAATAGCACAATAGCCAGGATAATGTAGGTGGCAGCCTGGGCTAGCCACCCAAGTCTGTACCCACTCTAAGCCCCTGGTTACACAGTTGGGTGTCTAACTCAACCTGCTGTCTATGCTACCCAGGATACACAAAAATATGCTATTTTTAGTGCACTGGCTTGAGCAGAGCTTGTCTGGGTACATCTACATGAGCTGGGAAAGACACCTCTGAGTTCAAACGCAAAGGTACCCTAAATGTCAAGGCAGTACTAGAATTAAGACTGACAGTTCATTAAGCTGCTTGAATACAACAGAGTTCCTTTTTACATGGTAAATAATAGCATACAGTTGTAGTTGCAGATTTTTATTATGATCAGATTTGGAAGACAAAGCACAGTGATTTTGATTGTTTATATTAAAATTAGGCTTTTAAAAGGCTGTTCAGGAAAAAAAACAGTAGTAGCCTAGGTTTTCTTCTCTCAGAACTATAGCTGACTTTCTATACTTTCAGGCAGAAAATAGTCACTCTAATGATCTTCCCGGCAGCTCTGTGTATTGTCTTCCTTTTTTTTGTTGGCATTAAAGGTGACAGATTTACGGAGTACATTGTTCAAAGTTACTATGGTGTATAAAACACAGTGCTTTGCAGCAACATGCAGCATGCTGTCAAGTCTGACAGGAGTTTGAGTTAGGAATTAGCAAAAGAGAGGAGTTGAAGAGGAAACTTAAGTGAGATGCCCAAATAGTTTTGTTTGGTAGTATGTTCCAGGTACACCACAGAACAAATGTGATTGGACCATAGCTGCTGATATAATTTCCTGTGCCTGGGAGGGAGAAAAGTGTGGTGCACCCACAGGGGCTGTGAGCTGTACTGTGCAATTCCAAAGACAGCTTGAAGACATATAGTTGTTGCATATCCTGTGGATTAATTGAATCCAGATCCCTGGAATCCAGCTTTTTTTTTTTTTTTAAACTGCTGTCACTGTTGTTTTTCATTTCATTAAAAAGACCTGAAACTGGAGTCAGGCCAGAATTTAAACTAAACTAAACAAAACAAAACAAAAATCATAATGCTTTTCATCCAGTAAGTCCTCAGGCTTGGCTTGGGCTGGGTAGTATTTTGCTACAAAACTCTGGAAATATACCACTGCTGGTTACCCCACAAATACATTTGCCCACAGTAACCCAAGAAGCACAGTGCACTCGTCTGCTTTTTTGGCACTGGGCATTTTCTGAATACATAGGTCATAGGAGGCAAGTGTTAGCAAAATTTATACAGATGTTGTTTTATTTTTATAGCTCTCCTCCATTTACTGGGTGGCATTTCCTTCAGTGTTAACAACAGAGGTTAACTGCACACAGACGTGTATAGGGATTCTTGCCAGATTCGCCCCCCTCCCCTCCTTTAAATATGTTTCTCCAGCTTGGTCATTTTCCACCCTTGGCTGTAGACGGTCTCTTAGAATTCAGGTTTAATTGGTTCGTGCAGTCTATTCTGGAACCATCTGCTGGTTTAATGTTTATAATAAATAGTATACACTTTTCACAAAATAAAACAAAACATTTCTAAAAATCAATACTGATATTTAGATACTTGTTCACAGTTAAACAATAGTCTTTCTATTTAGGCACTTAATGTGAAGTCACATACAAAAAAATGATTCGCTGTGTGTGTTGCATATTCCAGTCTTTTTGTTTAAAGCTTTTCAGCAAGAGCTCTGAAAGCAAAACTCCTTTCTGAAAGGCTTCTAATCTTTTCATTTTGCAGTTGACTAAACAGCGTCTGGTGGATGCAGATGGAATCATTAACCCAAATGCTTTCTACATCTACCTGACAGCCTGGGTTAGCAATGACCCCGTGGCCTATGCTGCCTCACAAGCCAACATCCGGCCTCATCGTCCAGAATGGGTCCATGACAAAGCAGACTATATGCCAGAAACAAGGCTGAGAAGTAAGTAACATTTAATCTTAATGTCTTATAGTTTATGTAAGTGCCTCACCCCTTCCTTAAACGCCCAGTAATTCTCTAGTTGCTTGACACTGTACAGGTCTCAGAAGCATAAACAGAACAATACATTGTGTTATTTTAAAACCTTGGGAGACTGATGCAGTTGTGTAATTAGTATTATGTGGTACCGCTGCAGGATTTTATCATCTTGAATAATTAGCTGTATAATAGTTTATATCAACTCTCTAAACCTTGCAATAGACATTTCTTTTTAACATTGCTTGTTAATTCTATATGCCAGGGAAACCTTCAGAGTACATGACAGTCTGCCTTTGCTATTCCAGAGTTTTGTCATTGAAAATTGTCACCTTTATCCTAAATTTGTCACTCTATCGTGGAAGAAGTTTTTGGCAACTTAGGTCATTAATAAGCCACCCACACCTGTATAATGGTAGAGTTGTTTAGATAGGGGAGAGGTCAGTATAAGAGAGTGTCTTCCTTCCTTTCCACCTGCTCCCTTCACCTTTTTATATTCTGAATGGTAATCCCTAATTGATTTTCTTTGTTTTATTTATTGGGTGGATTTATTGGGTGGATTGCCGAGGGATGGAGGGGGAGGAGAGGATTGCTTCTTTTGGAAATGTGATTGGATAACAAGCAGGTTGTGCCTCACTGTATCCAAACCCTACAGCTTTGTGGCAGTCAGCCAAGTCTTGTCTTAATGAAAATTTATAGTTGAGATTATAATAGGGCAAATCATGTTTAGCAAGTCAACTGAATGACCCTGCCGGGTCTGGAACACACAGCGGCAGTAACTAAATGCTTGTTGTGGAAGGTTCTTTTTTTCCTTTGGTATTACAGTAGACTTAGTATTACATTAAAAAAGAAGCATGGAAAATTTAAGTTTGTCAGATCATTAAAGGATAAAAAATTACGTATTTCCTCGATAAACCGTTACTATTATGTACTTTATTTATTTATTTATTTACTTATTTATTTATTTGGAGTAGATAATGTAAAAATATGCATTTCTGACCTTTGGTTTTCAAAATAGTCAACTGAAGTATTACAAAATAGGAAGGCCTGATTCACCACAGCATGAATCTCATTTAGTACTAGTTTAATTCCATTGATTTTTTTAGGTAAATATATAAATATATGTTGACTTCACAAGAGATACAGCAGCATAAAACTGGAGTAACAGTTTTATTTGAAAAAAATTTTCAACAAAATATTCAAGATTTGGGGAGAAGTGTTCGAGAAGGTTGCACTATTATTTATCTTACTTTACATACAGACTACTATTGCCAGATAATACAGGTGAAAGGTGCTACAGTAATGCACATATATATAAAAAATATTTAAATACCTATTTACATTGAATAATATCAAGCTGGTCTTGAGCATGATGTGTAATGTAATCATTCCATTACAATACAAGGTATGAATTATAGTCATGGGCTGTCTTTAGAATTTTTAAAATTGCCTCAAAAGTTCTAGAGTTAAACAAGAAAATTAATTTTTACTCAAGTTTAACACTTTGCCATAGAAAACAAATCATGTTTATTTCTCTGCATATTGTTTTTCTTCCTCTACAATCCATATTTAAACATTATAATTTTTCTCCTAGTTCCAGCAGCAGAACCCATTGAATATGCTCAGTTTCCTTTCTACCTCAATGGATTACGTGAAACTTCTGATTTTGTGGAAGCTATTGAGAAAGTGAGAGCTATCTGTAACAACTACACCAGCCTTGGGGTCTCCAGCTACCCAAATGGATACCCCTTTCTTTTTTGGGAACAGTATATTGGACTTCGTCACTGGCTTCTCTTGTCTATTAGCGTGGTTCTGGCTTGCACATTTCTGGTGTGTGCCCTCTTTCTTCTGAACCCCTGGACAGCTGGGATCATTGTAAGTTTATTATAAGGGTCTTTGTTAAAGGCAAATTCCTTTCAGCCTAGCTTTTGCTGTAGTCGGGAAGGTTTTGTTTATGTCTGGGCCTCTGGTGGAGTATGTATATTGCATCATTCATGATATATTTATTCAACTTGAGGGGGTAGGGTTCATGGTAAAGGTAGAACCCTTAATAACCGTAATCTTTTGACCACACTCTACTAGTTTAAAGCTTTCTTATAAATATAACTAAACTTTTGCCCCTGCTCAGATACTCATTAACATGAGAAATAATGCACAGAAGAAAATTTGGAATTTTAGTAGCTATTACAAATTCTCCATTTTTTACCCCAGTTATTTTTAATCAAAGAAAATTATTTTTCATGGCACCTTCTTATTTCTGTATCTTGCCCATGAACAGTAAATTGCTGTACTAACTTCTGGATGTGAATAAGAAAGAAGTACAGCTAGGTGAACAATTGTACAATATGCACTGAGAATGGAGTGTAAGTTTGTCTTTAAGGAGAAAGAGCAGTAAAATTATAAATTATATGGAATATGCCTTCATGAATTCTGCAAGCCTTGTAATAAACATTCATGTTAAATTGAATGATGATGTTCCTGTGTTTAAATTCCATAAACTATTGTATAGCTTATAAAATGCCAGAAGTAGAAAAGCAAAGAGCAGTCACTAGTTTTTGTACTGTACATTTGTGCAACAGGTATGTTAAAAGGTAAATGTTTAGTCTAGAATATTTTTTCATAGTACTCAATCAAACAATTTATGTTATCATTCATGATTCATTGGCTTATAAAATCATTTGTTGTAGCACTTACATTTTTTTCCTTGAAAAAGGGGTTTATTTAAAAAGTCCTCCAATTCTTTTTAAAATGTATATTTCTTTTTCTTGGCTCCAGCAACTTTTAAGTCCCCCCACCCCCACTTCTCTATTTTTTTTTACAAGATAGATGAAAGAAAATAAAAGCTTTCCCTTAGATTTAACTGTTTGCTTTGTCCATGCCAATCCCATCAAGTTTCTTCAAAAGCTAAGAGACCTTCTGTAACCTGACACTCATCAACTGATTATGGCATTCACTTTCTTCTGGGTTTTAAACCTACCCTTGAGTCATCTTCATTTATTTCATGAGCTCTGCAGAGAGAACTCAAACCTGCTTTTTAAAAGTTGGTTTTCTACTTCTCCCTTCCTTTCATTTTTAGGAAAATGATTGGGGAAATGAGTTAAAAGCAGAAGTTATGTGTTGATGGATGGGGTAGGGAAGAATAATAAAATATGATTCAGACAGTATTGACAAGATGTAACCAATAGAAAATTGACGGTTGCTCTTCTCCCCCCCCCGGGGGGGGGGGGGCGGGCGCGCTCCCCCCGGGGCCGGGGGGGGGGGGGGGGAGGGAGGAAACGCGGGGGGCCGGGGG
>ML685776.1:7887962-7918245 GCA_007922175.1 Pelusios castaneus
TAATTTAAACTGACTCTTTTCAGGTCATTGCCATTGAATTCAATGAAATAAGGAAAATAGGGAGGTGTGAGAAGGATTACTGTGAGGGATAGGTTTTCTAGTCCCACATTGTTTTGAAACATTCTCTCCATCATTTATGTAAAGTGAGAGGTTACTAACAGCTGTTTGAAATCGCCTAGGTGGTGGTGCTGGCTTTGATGACTGTGGAGCTGTTTGGCATGATGGGGCTCATTGGAATAAAGCTGAGTGCAGTGCCTGTGGTCATCCTGATTGCTTCTGTTGGCATAGGCGTGGAATTCACTGTTCATGTTGCTTTGGTATGTAAAATTAAGCAGCGATTTTAAAGTCTTAGGTGTTTAGAAAATCTGGCCAAGATTTTTAAAAATGGGGACCTGAAGTTAGGCTTCTAAGTTTATAGTTAGGCATCCAAATGTGTGACCTGATTTTCAAAAGACAAACAAGTTCCGTTCAAATGTTGCAGAAGGGTTAGCGTGCCAGTAAGGTTGCCATCTACAGACCATAATTGGTTTGAAAGAATAATTGCCATCTGTTAAGTCAATGATGCATGAAATAAGATAGGAATAAGTATTTTGAATCTTCTATGTATGACTTTACAGGTCTCCAGCTAATATGCGGTAGGTATTTCCATGATCTGTATCAATGTGTGTACTAAGCAGAGCTACTTAAGGTCTATTAAGACCATCACACTCTAAGCATCAGTTTAGACACTACAACTACCTTGGGCCTCTCTTTTGTCCCTAAAAGCTGCAGCAGCTCTTATAATA
This sequence comes from Pelusios castaneus, assembly GCA_007922175.1. Taxonomy (NCBI): domain Eukaryota; kingdom Metazoa; phylum Chordata; order Testudines; family Pelomedusidae; genus Pelusios; species Pelusios castaneus. The sequence goes on from ML685776.1 coordinate 7,888,748, forward strand.
GTACATAATTATACACTCCTTGTTGTGTCTAGATGCTACCTGCTATGGCAAATTTAATCCTTCCAGGGAAATTTTCATAGACTCATATAACAGTGAAGCACCCATTCCCGTAAATGTTCAATGGGAGTTTGGCACCTGCCTTAGAAAATCTCACATTAGATGTCTTTCTTTCAGAACATGTTAGCTATTAATGGTCACAATCCTGCAGTCCGTAAGTATATAGATCTGCTATTGATTGACTGAAAAGGAAAGCAGAAAAAAATCAAAGTGAGAGAGAGAATGTATAAACACCGATGGCAACATTTTCAAACTTGGTGCCTAATTTAGTCACTTAAATTAGTGGCCTGACCCAGCAGGGGTGCCATGATCCAGGAGCTGAGGCCTGACCAGTGAAATTCAGGCTATTTATTTAGGTGGTTAACTATGGAATAAAGTGCCTAATTTTTGGTGTTCAAGTTTTAAACTTTTGGTTTGTTATAGAGATGTTGGTCATTCTGTTGCTAAAGCTGCATCAAGATTTCCATTCTGAGTCTTATTTTCTGCACACACACAACCCTAACTTTTGATTAAACAATCTGTTTGCAAATTGGAATGCTGAAAATATGAAATTTTTTTCTTAGAATTTGGAAAATGCAAGATTTAAATTAGTTTATATGCTACTTAATCCATAATTACACATGGTTTAAAATTAATTCCCAGTATCTGAAAAATATTTTGGCCCACATCATGCTCTCAACCATGGTAGGATTTAGCATTACATATAGAGGGGAATCTTCACGTACTCAGCCCAAGTTTATTCCCATACATTTTTCAGGAGATTATTTAGGAATTGTCAGCCATATGGAGTGGAGCAATACTATAGATCAGGAATGACCAAATTTACTGACCCCCCCCCCCCCCCACTGCACCCCACCCCACCCCTCTGCCCGCTAAGCAGAACCCTCTAGCCCCACCATCCTGCCACAGGGCAGAAGCTCTGAGCTCCCCATCCCAGGCTGGTAGGCAGAGAATCGAAAGGAGGGGAGTGTAAATGAGGCTCACAAGAGAATAGAACGGGATCAGTCTGGGCAAGCCAGTTTAATTATTTTAGGAGGGGTTATGTCTATTTATTACTATTTTCTGTTTTTCAAAAGTACTATAGGAGTCCACTAGACCAGTGGTTTTCAAACTTTTTTCCTTGGGACCCAGTTGAAAAAACTCATTTATGCCCACAACCCCACAATTACATCTTTGAGCAATGCATTCCAGTCTTTCGGCAGCGGCAGCAGGGGGTGCCATGATCCAGGAGCTGAGGCTCTGCGACCCAGTCCTGGGTCCCAACCCATGCATGGTTTGAAAACCACTGCACTAGACAGAGAATGAGAGTGGGAGGAGAGGTAGACTGGAGAGAGAAGGTGGGGATTAGATGTGGCCCAAGACTAGAGAAGAGAACCTTGGGCTGGGGAGATGTAGACTGCTGAGAGGATTGCTGAGGGAGTAAGAAGGCGGCAGCTAAAGGGGAACTTTGAGGGTTGGAAACTTGGGAGCATGGTTAGGAGTGCAGCAGGGTGAAGTGCAAAATGACAGCGAACTATGGGGAGCGCTCAGTTTAAAGTGGGTGGAGGAGGGAGTTGATTTATGAAGGCCTTGTGGGTATGAGGAGAGAGGGACAGGCAGCTAGAAGTATATTCAGGCTTGTTGAGATAAACCAGCCTGCTAAGGCTTATGGTGAGTGTTTCAGAAACCTGGTGCATGTTATGGGGAAACAAGTGACACATTTAAAATAAATAAATAAATGATTATAGGAACACAAAATTATAAAACACTTGGCCGTCAGTTCTAACCGGAGAGAAACCAAACTAATTTATTCACATTTTTACATAAATAAAAATCAGACGTGGGTTAAGTTTCAGTCCCCAGCAAACTTAAAACTCTTTTTCCCCTCACATTGACATTTGAAACAAACCCTTCAAAAATGGGTTTTAGAATGAAAATGACTAATAGATGTTAAACCGTAGCAGCATTGCTGGCTGATGCATTCGTAGATCTAACCGAATATAAATAACCACACTAGTGTTGTATAAACAAAATACGCAATGCTTATAGTGTTGATACAGGACTTAATTGCACTTGTTTAAGACAAATTCACAATCCACTCGTGGCTTAGTTTTTCTCTGCCAATTGTGAGCTGTTACCTCATTTTTTTAAAATTCCTCCAAATAAATTCTGCACAACACTGTACTCGTTGTATTATGTATCTTTTAAATACATGTATATCCATGTGCAGTGCATAGATTTTGTTACTATGTTATGGTTCTGATCCCACAGCTCTGACTCACGTGAGTCGTCCAATATACTTCGGCTCATATCCTGTACTGTATATGGAAATGTATTTGTTATCCATAGCTGAATCTGTATATATAAAATGTACTAATGCTGGATACATTAGTTTTCCATGGTTCACTGTTATTCTTATAAATCTTGAGTACTGAACTATGTTACATGCTGTGAGTTGTTTACTCAGGAGCCAAGGAGAAGGGGACAAATTCTCTATAAATTATATCCAGTGCTCAGATACTATAGTGATGAGTGGCAGGAAAACCCTAAGACAGATGTATAGTTTGGTTTTGAGGCTGTAAAAATTGTAAATACATTTGCGTGCAATGGGACTTAAATGTAAAGAGTAAGAAGAGCAGAGTCCTGCAGTACTTCTTTATATGAATAGACTCCCTGAATACTTTGAGTCACGTCCTGCTCATCTCGTTCGGTTAGGGGCTGATTGTGTATAAAGATCTGCTGGTATGGGACCCTATGCCCATGTGGAGAGATCCACTGACATCAGTGGAAAATCTATTTGAAAGGTGTCAGAAATAGGTTGCCTGTGGATAGGATGCGGAACTCAATGTGACTATGCATGTGAGTAAAGGCTGCAGGATCAGGTCCAAGGCCACAACAAATAATAATTCAAGTCATGTGGTCCCGGCTAGCAGCATTTTCATAACATTAATGGGAGTTCAGCCCAGGTAAGAACTGCAAGAGTAGTCCTATAAATTTTAAACCAGAAGTGCTTTCCAAACGAAATGAACCCTTTGTGGGTGGGAACAGGCAAACACAGCAACAAACGAAAATCCTTCCGAGTTGGGGTGGGAGTTGTTTTAGAAAATTATTGCTGTGGCCCTGACCCTGCAATCAATCCTCACAACACTCCCATGACTTCAGTAGCAGCTGTATACAATGACTGCAGAATCAGACTTTGTCTTGAACTCTAGGCAGACACAAAGATATTTTAATAAACTGTAAATTGGAGTAATTACCCGGGGGAAAACATGCATGATGTGGGAGAAGCCAAGAGTTCTGAAATTCTGTGTACAAAGAAATGATGACATGGAGGTTTTTGTTTTGTTTTTTTTTAATAGGCATTTTTAACTGCTATCGGAGACAAGAACCACAGGGCTGTCCTTGCTCTGGAACACATGTTTGCGCCAGTATTGGATGGAGCTGTGTCTACTCTGCTTGGAGTGCTAATGCTTGCAGGGTCCGAATTTGATTTTATTGTCAGGTAAAGCATCACTGTGTGTCTTAACTTTTGGTTTTTTAAATGTGTGCACTCTTGATGTTTGTTCGTCTCAGTGTATCTGCTCTCTCACGACTGTGCACGATGGCTCAAGCATGCTTTTGTTACAAGTCTGCTTTACCTCTGCTTTATTAACTCCTTCTTACATGTTAGTTGCAATGGTGCTCTCTTCGCTGGCATTGAATTAAGTTCCAGGAAAATTACATTCCCAGCCTAAAATGAAACAAAAGGGGTCCTCTGTTGTCTAGTTTGCTCAGTTCTGAAATAAAGTTAGCGCCAAATACCTAGTATTGTCCAGTGGTTAGCTGGATTTGATCTTTAACCTAGGGGTCTTCCAGACTTTTCATATGCACAGCATTTTGTGTGGAAGGGACAGGAGGAACTATAAACATCCTGAAACTGACACTCTCCTTCCCTCCCCTTCCCCCATCATCCCTATATGAAGTTTACAGCAGGTTTTAACAAACAAGAAAATTGAAATCCTGTTTGGGATGTAGGAAACCATAAGTGTGAACACATGTTTGTGTTCAGATTTGCAAAGCAAAGCCTGAAGGTCCTGTTTACAGCAAAAGGCAAGCTGTTTCTTGTGGATTAAGAATGTGAATTTGTCAAGTGTGAGAGGAGAGCAAGTTTTCTTTTGAAGGGAATTTGAGAAGTGCAATGAAATGGATCCTATTCTACTCCAAACAACCTGTGGAGCTCTGCAAAATGGCTAATCTTAGAAGTAACACTGGTTCTTTGTGGTAGACTAAAGTATGCCCCCCGCTCCCCCCAAAAGCAGGACTGAGGTAATGCTGGACCAGACATTCATGGTCTGATAGGTGACTGGACTGCTCAGACTGAAGTAAGCTAGGTAGAAATAAACTAAATCAGGTCAGCTATTTAACAACCAAAAACAGTCAAGGCTATAACTGAGAGAAAGAGAGAGTGTGTGTGAAAGAAAGAGAGAGGGCTGGGAAAAGGGTGTTTCCTTGCCTAACAAGAACTGCATACATCATAGCTTCGTGATCTTCATAGCTACAACCAATGTACTCGTATATGCAACTTCCACCAAGTGGCCTGGGTCTCTTTGTGTTGGTGATGAGGGACTGAGGCAGCACTATTCAAATAGGGCCTGATCCTATAATATGCTGATCACTTTGCAGGACTGGGCTTTTCCAGCAGATTGAATGAAATTTAGTCATGTGTCTGTTGTAATACTTTACATATTGCACGCATAAGCAGACAGTGTGCACATTTTCATGACATAGCAAATGGCAGCACATCGTCTTGTTTGATTCCAAATTTGGATTAGATATTTGGTTAACAAATAAAAAGACCTTTTCACATTTTACATTTTTGTTGTTTAACTTTATCTTTGCCCATCAGTTGTTTTTCGGGGGTTTTGGGGGGTTTGTTTTTTTCTTTTTTAGTATAATCTGATTTCAGTTCCCCTTGTTATTTCTAAAACATATGTAAAATAAACAAGCAAGTCTGAAGCATTGTTCCAGCGGGTGAAGAAGACTCTAAACTTCCGGAAAGGGATCGTTTAGCCCAACAACGTGTTTAGGAAGATTAAGTAAATTAACAGACATTGTATACTCTAAGCGGCCAGACTTATAATCAGCCTGTTTATTCTAGTGTTAGATGGATGAGATGCAAATGTGGTTTAATGCCTGTTGTTGATATATGTCCCAGCATGAAGTTCTGGTAGTTTATATTAGTGAAGGAGATGTTAGTTGATTTTGCTAATGTGGATCAAAAATTCCAAGATGTTTACAATAGCTGGATATTTGTAGTTTGAGGAGAATCTGATATATTTGATCAGATGTGGAAATATAGACAGGCAATAAAGTTTGTTGCCAGTTAAACAATGTGATCAACAGGGCTGATATTAGGAAACTCACCCCCACTTTTCCTCCTGTCTCTTTACCCTCCAAAAGTTTGCCCAAGAGCGAGCTCTTGAAATCATTAGTTACAACACAGCCTGGAGTTTAGTCTGAATTCCAGCTGTGTCTAGTAAGGCTTCTCTTTTACTGACAGGCTTACCTTGGTATTCATGAAGGATCCCAGACCTTAGCCCTCGTTGGTGGGAAAGGACAACCACTTGTGCACTTTCCTCATCCTCCAGAGTACTTCAGCCTGTACGTTTGAATTGGCTGATGCAAAACAAGAGTATTCAGGAGATGCTAAATTGTTCAACAAAAGATCAGCCTGCAGTGCAGCTCTGCCATTGTGGAGTGCTCTTACTCAGTACAATGGGCAGCATTTTCTTTGCAGTGAGCTGGTTCCTGTGTTCCAAAAAGGTGGCCATTTGTGCTGTTTGGTAAAACTGCAACTCACAAAATTCTACGTGGAAAGTTGTGATTAATGAGTGGTGTGGGAACCTTTCTCGGTACACTAGAGATTTACAGTACAACCTCAGAGATATGCACACCCCGAAAATGGAGATTGCTTGTAACTCTGTAATGTTCGTATCTCTGAACAAACGTTATTGTTCTTTCACAAGCTGATTTTGAAACTTTACTACGCAGAAGAAAAATGCTGCTTTTGACCATGTTAATTTAAATGAAACAAGTGCAGCGTTTCCTCACCTTGACAAATCTTTTTTTGATAGGTTCCCGTTATCTTTTTTTTGTAGTTTACATTTAACACAGTACTGTATGTGCCTTTTTTCATCTCTGCTGTCTGATTGCATACTTCTGGTTCAAAATATGGCGCGTGGCTGACCAGTCAGTTCGTAACTCTGGTGTTCGTAACTCTGAGGCTCTGCTGTAATTAGAGATTCTGTTGTAAGATGCAGAAGCATTTCACAGTGGATTAGCTGCTGAGAGAAGTAGGCTTCTTTTCCTTTTAGGCTAAATTGTTTAAATTCTACACCCTTCACTTCATTTGTTTGCTTCTGCTGGGTTTTCTCTAATGGGGGCCCCTTTTCTTTGTGTTTGTGCTTTCAATCCATTCAGCCATTCAGTTCACATTCCATATTTTTGTATTTGTGTAACACATTTATAAATAACTTTACATACCACAAGATTTTGGTAAATTAACAAACTCATTTTTTTCTGTCCTTTTATCAACTAACATTTGGGTTGTGGAAAGTAGCTACTCTAATCCAAAAGGTAAAAAATAAAATGAATAAATTAAAAGTCATGATTTTGTTCAATTTTTTTAAAGCTTCTGTGACTTGTATTAGCATCTTTTTATTTTTAAAAGTTAAATTATTTGGGGGCATCGAATGTGATTCTCTGTATTCCTAATGCTGTTTTCCTTTTCTGCCTATTGTAAATATTACTTCAGGTATTTCTTTGCTGTTTTGGCAATTTTAACCATTCTGGGAGTTCTGAATGGATTGGTGCTGCTTCCAGTTCTTCTTTCATTCTTTGGACCATATCCTGAGGTCAGTATATTTATGAGCACAAGAAATGAATTTCTTCCCTTGCAACCTATTATTCCCTTTGTAATTCTGATTTTTATTTTTGCTCGTTTTCTTCGAAGAAAATATTAATGTGGTTTCTATTCCTAATTTGATATTCATGTTTAGTAATCAGAAGGTGTCTTTTATAATAATCAGTGGGTTGGAAGTTGTAGTCTCTTTGATTTAGATATGAGATTTAATTTTTTTAAAGCAGAATTTTATGTATTAGCTATGCCCGAGGAGCAGGGATTTCTTCAGCCTCTTCATTCTGCAGGCCATTTTGTGAAAGAGAGCTCCTTTTGTAGTCCCATATGTCTTCCAAACACTCCAGTCCCTTCAATGCATCATTCTCAAAATATTTAACTCAGTAGACCACCAGGAAGGGCTCCACACACCAGTGGTGGTCCACAGACCACACCTTAAGAACCACAGCCTTAGGCCACAAGCCTGTAAAAGGATCCTCCCTTATCCACTGCTATGGTATCCTATTAGCTTTAATGAGATCCTGGAATGCTGTAAGGGTCCACATAGTCTTTCTTTTCGCAGGATCAGGACCTTAAATAGTCTAGTGCAAATTCAGCAAAAGAGCATTCATAGCCCTGAAACATCCACTTGATAGCTCATTGGCTACTTCACATTTACCCCTATATGGCATGATCATTGGGTTTTCTCCAGTATTATTAAAAGAGAGTAACTTTATGGGTGTGTGTATAGTGTGAGTGGAGATATAGCTATAGAGGAGTGTATGTTTATATGTAACACACACAATACTTGCTACTGTGTATATCCATTTGTCTGTGTACATACACAGAACCGTATTTTTAAACAGACAGATAAATAGATGCACACAATACACAGCCATGGAATTTCTCTCTTAATGACATTCCAGAGGGAAAACCCCAAGAAATATATACAATACACACACTTACACACCCATACATTGACAGGAATGTATACAGTTACATTCACATCCACAGAGAGCAATCAAATCTTTCTTTTTGGTACAGCACTTTGCCCATAACAGAGAGTGTAGCAAATAATAAAATGGTTTTGATAACATAAGAGCAGATGTACTCTGGTGAAGAACACTTTTGTTGAATGTTAGTAATTATAAGAAGTTTTAATTATCATTATTAGGTTTCTCCAGCCAATGGACAGAATAGATTGCCTACTCCGTCTCCTGAGCCAGTCCCTAGCATCGTGAGGTTTGCACTGCCACCTGGACACACAAATAATGGATCAGATTCCTCTGATTCTGAGTACAGTTCTCAGACCACAGTGTCAGGAATCAGTGAGGAACTCCATCAATATGAGGTCACTCAGAGCTCTGGTGCATCGGGCCATCAAGTAATAGTGGAAGCAACTGAGAATCCTGTCTTTGCCAGATCTTCTGTAAGTAGCCCACATATTGGCTTGAGGAAAGAGGAGAGGAAATTACTTTATTTGGACTTTTTGGGGAAGAATTTGTCTTTTTCAGTTTGTATAGCAGTGTTTATATTTCTGACATTTTTGCTTTGTACTTCTGGCTACAACTGGCCCTTATTTTAGAGCACTTCCAGATGAAGGGTGCTCAGGTTTTTCTCACTCCTTCATTGAGGAAGGAAATTAGGCGGTGGTATCAAAGCACAGAGCATATTCATATGTAATTGCCTTTGCAGCATACTGGGTCCAGCTGGAAGAGCAGGTCCTTTGACAACTTTTCTGGATAACCTCTGTGAAAGAGAAGGGGAGGGACTCTGGAATTAATGTGGCTCCACCCAGAGCCATGTGAACTCTCTTCATACTGTAATTCACCTCCAATAATACATGTTAGGGGATAAAGGCTGGGATAGACCAGGGAAAGAGCGTCTCAAGGTTTCTCCAAACCTTGGTCTGCTGTGTATCACCACAGTGCCCAAGCCCTAAACAGCTGGGCCAGCGTAACTTTCATTTCAAAGAAAAACTAAAAAGTTCCCTCTCTTACCCCCCAGGATGCTGCATGCTGAGCTGCAGCGCGGATCTGTTTTTGTTCAGCAGAGGCCTAAAAATAGGTACAAGCAGAACCACATTTGAAGTTGGTCACGGTTTATTGACTGATGTGGCCGCTGTGCTTCACGCTTTTTACAGAGATCCAGAAACCAGATTCCTGCAATCTATACAACCATCCCACTAACATCCTGTGTATGTACCCCAGCTGGAAGAGAGTCTTTGCCAAAGCCCAGCAATTTCGGGTACTGAACCACTTAAAATATAGTGCTTGCTATCTGTCCCTTTCAAAAGACTGAGCAGTCTGTGTGAGGTATACATAATGCTTTCAGTGACAGTCCTGTGTTTATCTGCAAAGTTGCACTTCCCAGCTTGTAACAGTTTTAGGAGTGAACTGTCTGAAAAAGGCATAAATAACGCTCCAAAATGCTTCTCTTCTAGAGTTAGGACAGAAGAGTACATTTCAGTGCTGTACCAGGGGAAATACTTCTATAGCCGGTGTAACTTTTGTTTGCATGCTCTGAGGCAGAAATTTAACCACATATCTCATGTCATTTCCAGGTGGTTCAGCCAGAGACACGATATCATCAGCCAAGTCCAAAATTACCGTCTAACCCAGAAGCTGGGTCCCAGCAGACGTGGCATCATAACCGACAACCCAGACGAGAACTGAGGGAAGGACTGCGACCACCTCCTTACAGGCCACGCAGGGACGCTTTTGAAATTTCTACTGAAAGGCATTCTGGACCTAGCAATAGGGACCGCTCGAGCCATAGGGCTCGTTCCCATAACATTAGAAACCCAGCATTCAGTGCCATGGGTGCTTCAGTGCCAGCATACTGCCAGCCTATCACTACTGTGACTGCCTCAGCTTCAGTTACTGTGGCGGTACACCCTGCCGTGCACAGCCATAACTCTCACGGAGGAGGCTTTCCATCCTACGAGGGATACCATGAAACTGACCATGGATCATTTGAGGACCCCCACGTGCCTTTTAATGTACACTGTGAGAGGAGAAACTCTAAAGTAGAAGTAATAGAACTGCAAGATGTTGAATGTGAAGAAAGGACAAATGGCAACAGCTCAAATTAAGGTACGTTTTTGCCAGTGGTGTGGGGAAAAAGACAAGAGTTTCCTAAGGTACTTTTCCTCCCCCAGCTTCTTTACCCTCTGAGCATCAATGACTGGGATTTGTCACCTGTAAATATCAGTGCATTTTGCATTAGAAAATTAGCTTGGATGAAACAAAAATATGTAGCTCTTGACATCTTCAGCTATCTGTACAAATGTTAAAGTAATTATTACTATCCCAATGTTTCTGGTGGGGAAACTGAAGCAGAAAAATTGGGTATGTCCACACTGCAATCAGGAAGCATGATTGGAGCACACGTAGAGATGCCTGAGCTAGCTTTGATCAAGCCAGCTTGCTAAAAATAGCAATGTAGCCACAATAGCACAGGCAGCACCATGAGCTAGCTATCCGTGTTCAGTCCCACGCAGGACATTGGCTGTATGTTTGTGGGGAGCTAGCCTGTGCCACCGCTGATGCCACTGTAGCTGCTCTGCTAATTTTAATGAGCTGGTTAATTCAAAGCTAGCTTTGCTATGTCTACACACGCCGCAGTCTACCTCCCAATTGCAGTGCGACTTATCCACGGTCAGGGAACAGAAGTCAGACCCTAGAATTCCTGGTACCCAGTCCTCTGCTCAGATCATTAAAATAGACTGCTTCCTAAAATTTCACACATAACAACCTTTGTTAGGAAGGAGTAAAACCATCAGTTACTTACATTCAAAAGAAAATGACCCCTGAATAAAAGGTAGTAAAAGAATGTAAACTATTTAGCCAAATCCACCTGGTGCATCAGAACTTCCATGGTTCCGTGCTTGCACAGTGCAAGACAGACTGAAGGAAGTATCTGTATAGAGATTACACACACTCCTGCACACTGCTGCTTCAAGTGGGCTCAGTCCAAACTCTCATGAAGGGGAGTTGCCCAGTGGATTTCCCAAGTAGGAGGATTCACTGAGCAAATCGCCTTGTGTGGGTGAAATGCAGCTGCCGCTATTATAGCCTTTGGATGGCAGTAGCCATCATTGAGCTCTGTGGATGCTCCTTAGCTTTGTGAAAAATAATTCGTGACCCTTGAGGATTGGACACAAGAAAGGAAAATGAAGGTAAACTCTTCCCTTACCCTACCCTCTGACAATGGCTTTTGGGAAGGAAATGACACTATGGTGGATCCTTCCATAATTTGTGCAGCTTAAAATGTGAATCACCATAGCTATGTCTACACTTGTAAATTTAGGTCGACTTTAGCTAAGTCGAATTAACTAAGTCGACTTTAAGTCGACTTAGCATTTCTACACCTAAATTTAAAGTTGACTTAGGGGGGAACTTACAAAGTCGACCTAGAGCGTCCACACTGGATGCCTACGTCGACTTCTAGACGCTAGGGCAACCTAGGGCAGGTTCACGGGGGCAGGGGGGACACCCCTTGCCCAGTGCCAGGGGGCTCAGCCTTTGCCCCATTGTACCTGAGTATAATGGGGCAAAGGGGGACAGGGACCCTGGCAGGGCATAGGGGAAGGGCTCTGCCCTGCCCTTTGAGGGGGCATGCCAGGCTCCCCCTGTGTCCCCTCCTCCCCCCTCGGCAGGGAGGGAGTCCTGGAGTAGCCCTTAAGTCGACTTTAAAAAGTCGACTTAAGCCCTAAGTCGAATTAAAATGAGGTTTAATAAAGTCAACTTAATTTTCATTGTCGACTTAAGCAAGCTGCTTAAGTTGACTTAAGGAAACTGTAGTGTAGACACAGGGTAAATTAAGTCGACTTAAGCAAGCTTAAGTCGACTTAATTTACAAGTGTAGATGCACCCCATCTGTATTGGAGGTGATAAAAGAGAGATGTAAAAACTAGAGCTGATCAAAAACATCAGTGTATTTCATAAAACATTTTGAAAGAAATTACCTTATTTCATGTCATTAAAAATTTTCTGTGAATATTTTTGCAGTTCCACCAGCCCTCAAGACAAAAATAAATAGTTTGGGAAGGAAGTCACTTTCTCACTGATGTTTTCTACAACTTTTTCCAGAGGATAAAAGGAGTGTGTTTTTCCCACATAAACAAATAAAATAAAATTTTTAAAAAGTTTTGAAGTGTTTCATCACTATACAAAACAGAACAAAATGAAAATTTTCAATTGCTTCAAAAGACATTTTCCATTAAAAATTTCCAGAGGGAAATTTTTGCCCAGTTATGATTAAAATATTTTGCACTTCTAAAGCTGCTATCCAGAGATTTCCAAGAATTTGTATGGCCCTAAATGAATGTATTCTTCACAACACTACTGGGAAGATGGTAAGCAGTGGAGTCCCAAGGGAGTGGATACTAGTGCAAAGAGGAGGTCAGGCTCACATTTTCCAAAAGTGGACACTAATTTGGATAGCTCAGTTGTGGGTGTCCAATTTGAGATGCCTACAACGTCACTCTCCTGCAGTTTCCATTGGCTAATTGGAGGTGGGTACACAGAAATGGAGACATTCAAAATTACTGGATATTTTAAACATGAAATCTGTAGTAGAGATGGGAATAGAGTCCAGATTTCCTAACTCTGCGTCCTGTACCTTAACCACAAGAATCATCATGTGTTTTGGGTTAGATTGGTTTATTTATTTTTCTTAAGCTTTAGGTGAACAGTTGTATTTTCTGTCTTTCTTAAAAGGTAACAACTGTAGCAAAGAAGAGGCCAAAGATGGGGAAACCTCCTCTTTCCAGAACTGCTTGAAGAGACCTGCTTGAAGTTATGGAAAGGACATGCTGCATCAGGACAACAGTTCACTGTTACTGTAACCTATTGTATTATTTTGTTAAATATTTTTATAAATATTTAAAAGGTGTACACATATGTAATATACAGAGGAACAATGTAAAGTAGTATAATCTGGAGATAACTCTTGTTAATAGAGTAGGGACAATATTGTTCGTGCTCTGTACTTATTGTACATTGATCTCTGTGCCACAACTAAGCTTAATCTAGTTCTAAATTTCAGCACACGTTGCTGCTGCTTAAATATTGTATAATTTACTTGTATAATTCTATGCAAATATTGCTTATGTAATAGGATTTTTTGTAAATGTATGTGTTTAAAATATTTTAAAATGTGCATTTCACAACCCTGTGGTAGTATGAAATGTTACCGTTAACTTTCAAACACGCTATGCGTGATAATTTTTTTTAATGAGCAGATATGAAGAAAAGCACGTTAATCTTGATGGCTTAAGTAGATTTAGCTATGTGCAGGTTTGGTTTTGCTGTGTGCATGTGTGTGTGTGTGTATTCCCAGTGTACTGTAGTGTATTTCTTTTTACTGTATGGTAACCCTTAGTGGGCTCAGTAAGCTACTGATGCTGGCAGAGTCAGGATTTCCCTCTTGTTCAGTGCTAATGAAAAATGCATTGCCAATTAACAGCAGAATCTACAGACTGCTACTGTCGAAAAAACAAAAAACAACAGAAGAGAGGACAGGAGGTCAGGACACTTGGATTCTAGTCCTAAATCTTCCACTGACTTGCTGTATGTGACTTTTGGCAAGTCACTTAACTGCCCCGTGCCTCAGTCTCTCAATCTATAAAATGGGTATAATGACATTTACCTACCTCCCAGGGGTGTTGTGAGGTTTAATTACTGTTTGGAAAGTGCTTTGATGTCCTTCATGAATGCTGCCATGTGAGTGGAAAACATTATAGTCATTTTCCTTAACTGCAAAGAGTGCTGGATATTGAAAGTTGCTGAAATTCAGTCAGCGTGTGCCTTTGTTTGTACTAATGTCATATTTTGATCCTGATATTGCAAAACATAGAGTGGTATTGGAAACTGAATACTGATTGATCAATACAGAAACGGAATAATCTGGTTGTTTGATATAGTAACTGCACAGTTCAAAGCAATCTGGCATCCCTCATCACCTTATTTACATGACAGGAAGCAAGTTAATATAAAGGGATGAAAATTAGATAGATGGCGAAAATAATAATAAAAAAAAGTTCTATTTTCACTTCTTATTTAATTGATCTTCCGCTGGATCCAAGATCATCATGACTGATGCTTAAGGCCTGGAGTGATTTCCCATATCTCCCCAGGTAACTCTTACCACATTAATACTTTTAATTAAAATAGCTTAACTGAACTGGGAGTCCTTCCTAAATCTCATTTAGCTTCTTTTCTCTTTTCTCTCTCTCTCTTTTTTTTTTATTATTGTCAAAATTGAATTGCAGCATGTGAAAGGCTGGGGGGAAAAATGCTGCATGCTTGAGGCTCCAACATGGACCTAAATCCTATAGAGAGAGAGAACATTAATTTAAAATCATGGAACAAAAGGTTTCATTATTCTTCCTTCCTAATTTTTCATTGCCTTTTTCTGAACTGTTTCTCAGTGTGCATGGTTACATATTCAGTTTAGAAAAAACACAAGATCTTTGTTTATAAATAGGGTCGGCCACTCTAGGCCAGGCATTGTTTGATTAGAATTTATACTTCTCCAGTGGCTGAAAGGCCTTCCTGCCTTCTCCAGCGGGCCTTTCCAATAGAGTGGAGGAGTATGATTGTCATGCAGAAATTATTATGCCTTTTTTGCTCACTTGAAAATACTTTGCCATGAGGCAGTTGTTTACAGGTATCCAATGTGAATTCCGACAAGAACAGCTGATGAGCCTGGCAGTTCCATTGGTACATAAGCTACACACTAAGGGTTAATCCTGTAACTGCTATTGGTGCAGCTCGCTGTCTAGCATGAAAACGCTTAATGACAAAATAGAACAGGCCCCAACTTAGTGCTAGCAGTGTAGTGACCTCAGATCATAAAAACTCTGCAACAAAACTGTATGATACTAATTGGAAGCCACCTTCAACGGCCAAGTGTACATGTTACTGGGTCAGAGGTCACCGTGGCTTCCCACGGATATTGCTTTGGTATCTATCAGTCACTCCCTCACCCTCATTTTTTTTGGATAGATCGTGGGAGGGAGGGAGCAAGGAAGAGTTTTAATGTCTCAACTCTCCTCCCCCCTACTCCCCTCAATGCCTTGTTTTGTGTGTATGCGTATGAGCGAGGTGTCTGCTTTCTGCACAGTGTAGATCTTTTCTCCTATAGTCACATTGGCAACAGGAGAACTCAGTGGCTGGCAACTTTGTGTTTATGGTTTGTTTTTTAACTTTTTTTTTTTTTAAGCGTTGGTGATATTTATATTTTTGTATCATAAGAATGTTTTCTTACAGTATTTGTCATGCCAGTTTATAACAAACAAAATGCAGGGATTTTATTTCTATTGGAAACACTATTACAGCTATGTTTTTACTTTTAATGGAATTTTTTATTTGTATAGAGTGCTTACTAATGTTAAATAGGAAAGAGTATATAACATTTACATTAAGGACTCATTGTAGCTTTTAGTGTAAGGAGTTAAAAGGAAAAAAATATTCAAACTGGGTCTCACTTGCCTACCTGTTTTGGTAGGAGTGGGTTTGTGTCATTTCAGTTACAAAGATAAAAGTATGCCATATAATTTATTTATATGAAAATTTATTTTTGTAGTGTACATAATAGTCATCAAGTCTTTTGACAGAAGTATATTTTTAAAGAGTTTATATGTAATGATGATACCATTAAGTTTTGGAGCATTGCTGAGACATGATTACAGTGCACACTTTTCATTTTAAACCCCATTGTGGAAAAACAAAATGTTTAACAGTGTTGAGAAAGAAAGAGAGTGTGAATATCCATACAATTCTGAATTATGTTTTAGTTACCATTTGTGATCTAGTGTGGTTCTCATTTTAAACCTGGAGTGGAAATTGTACAAACTCTCTAAATATTAATGTTCAAACACTGATAGAAATTCTAACATGAATAAAAAATATTATAACTTATTGGTTACGTATTTGGTTGTTTGTAGAATGCCTTTTTTATAGTAACCATAAGCTATGTAACAGAAAAATAGCAATCATCTTGGAAGTATAACCCATATGACTGGCAAACTTACGAGATACTTCAGTCAAAGGCTGTTGTATTTATGCACCAGTTCTTAGTTTTATTACCAGATTTGGGACTGAGCCACACATAAACTGAATCCTGCTTCTTAATTTTAGATTTCCGTAATTGGCCAAACCAAAGCCAAGATCTGACATCTCCCAAACCTCCCAGAGTTCAAAATATTTGGAATCTGTCTTCAGATTTGGCCTATTGTGGGGGCAGGTTCATGCTGTAAACTCGATCCTATAGATGTCAGGTTTTGGTTTGGCCTCCACTCTTGTTTACTCCTACCTCCCTTTGTATATGTCATCATTAGATAAAACTAATCTAGCAACTTGCGCTGCTGTGGGTTATTAATTGCGTATTTTTCAACCAGGACATGATTTTGCATAAACATTTTAAAATATTGGAGTCAAATAGTCCTCAACATGGGTTATTTCTATATAGAAGCCTGGAAACTATATATTTGGCCTTTATGTATCCAGTTGTTCCCTGAAGTGTAGGGAAAGAGAGAGGACCGATTCTGTTCACTCTGTGGAACAGTCAGGGGAGTTTTATTCCTGAAATGTGTAGCTCTCAAGAGCTGCGCAAGAGATCAGGGTCTCTTCAACTTCCTGGCACCTATGCTGGTACTAGTTTTGCAGAAGTTTCATCAATGCCTGTCTTCCAGAATGCTGCTTCCCAAATCACCCCATCTGTCATTTAGAAAGGGGAAAGAACTGTTATGCACTGGAGAAAACTAGTATAGATGTTGACTCAGTCACATCAGGAATCTCTGCTTGACTGGTAGCATTCAATGATGCTTTCTATCAAGGTGCCAGAGAGCCAGCAAGTCCCTCCATCCCACTTCATATTTACACTCCACTTACAATAACACTGTGTAAAACAAACAAAGAGTCCTGTGGCACTCTTAAAGACTAACAAATGAATATATTGCATACGCTTTTGTGGGCACAATACCACTTCATAAGCCCACAAAAGTTTGTGATAAATACATTTTTTAGTCTTTAAAAGTGCTACGGGACTTCTTGATGTTTTGCTGAAATAGACCAACACTGCTACCCTTTGGAAAATACACCATGTGATTCTCCAGTCTCATTAGTGAAAGACATGATTAGGCTCTTATTTATTCACATTCAGCGCCAATTTTTTTTTTTATTGAAGGTAGTATTTATCAACTAGTAATTTGGTTACAATTCAAGGACCTGGACTGCAAACCCTTTCTGACAATATTGTCATTACTCACAGAAACAGTTCTGTTGCAGGCCATAAGATGAATTGCATTAGCAAAGAATATTTTTGTCAGAAAAAGTTTGCAGGTCTGGGCCTTAAAAAATTATTTTTACATTAAATTTGGGAAAATTCTGAAATAAAATGCCTTTTTTAAATGAAAAAACATTGGTTGAAAATATTCACCAAATTTGACCTGAATTCATTCAGTTTTGTTTAAAACCTGAATCTGCATTTTCAGTGAGAAAAGCTATTTGCAAAAAAAAAATTCTCTTAGCTCTGGTTATAATATATTTAACATTTTTTTTAAAAAAAGAATGAAAAATTAAAAAAATCATTTTGGATTGAACAAAATATTTTGTTCAACAGAAATTCTCCATTATTTATTTCAGTAAGAAAAACAAAAAAAATGTTCATTTGGGTTTGACCCAAAGCAAATATTTTTCATTCAACCACTGAAGAAAAAACAAACCCCCAAACCAGTTATTTACCCTGCCCTAATTATAACCCATATATGGCCAATGGTAAGAAAAATCATGCATCCTGATAAGTTGGTAATGCTAACATGGCTTTTTCAGTTCAGTGATTCACGAGAATCATTCAGTTCATCTCCCTGGAAAAAAATATTAATATGATGACAGTTTCTTCCAGTCAGAATGGAGGATTTTTCTTTTAAAATCCCATTTTGCATTAAAAAAAAATATAACTGTTTACCTTGTATTACACTTCATGGTTATATTTCTTATAAATGGCACATTTTCTGACTTTCAGTCTTTATGACCTAAAGTAAAACTTCACTTAGATTTTTGTCAGAAATCTGCCATATTTATCCAGGGCTTAAGTAAACACGTGCTTGAATTTTTGTTGGCATAATGCATATATTTAACAGTTCCAGGAACGTTGCGTGCTGCTAAACTGCAGCGGTATTGATGTATAAACAGGTGTTTCATTTCTGGTAACTTCCCTCCCTAATGAGAATCTGAGACACCGGCTGCTTAGATCTGAAAAATTACCTTTGCCAACTTTTAATTACTTTTAAAGACTGACATAAGTAATGAGAACAATTGCTAGTTCCCTAATCCATTTAATTATTCCTTTCCTATTTGTTGCAGTCATGGTGGACCCCATTATTGGCCCAGGCTGCATGCCAGGAAACTGAAGTACCCAGCATAAGTGGCTTAAAAATACTTTCCCATTCTAACTTTACACGGTCGATTTTAGCTAATAAAAATGAAATGAGAGAGTGTGCACTCAGTCTCTCAAGACAGAAAGTTGAAGGGATACTACCGTAGTATCTGGTTAAGTCCAATGCAATAAACCTATGGGGGCATAGCACAAATAAGGAAAGCTTGCCTCTATTAACAGCAGCATTCAAATCAGGGCATAGCATACAATAGTAACTTCTTTGTGGAAATCTCACATGGTTTCACTTCCACTACTGCAGCTTCATCAGGGGGAACTTAAGTATAGATAGCACTGGCATTTTTATCATTGTGTCAGTTTAACCTACTCTTTGTAGACTTAGATGATGCATGCTAAAAATCCTTGGGCCCTGTGTACTCTAGCACTTTCTACCCCTGCTCCCACTGATACTGCTCCCCTGTTTATAGCGAGACAATAGTAGATTCCCCAGAAAGGGTAGTGTAGCCACCTGCTAACGCAGAACTATTTTTAAAAGCGGGCTCTTGCTAGAAAGAAGCTACTGGCTCAATCTGTTGCCTCTATAGTAACACTGGCCCTGTTCCTCAAAGATATTTAGGCCTCTAATGCCCACTGTTAGGTATCGAAATTTATCTAAGGATCTGGCCCAGTGTTAACAAACGCAATTAAAAGAATGTCAAATACAATAGATAATTTCCAAAGGGGTAGCCATGTTGGTCTAGTTCAGCAAAACAAACAAGGAATCCTCTGGCACTTTTAAAGGCTCACAAATTTATTTATCGCATGAGCTTTCGGGGGAGAAAATCCCACTTAGTCAGATGCCAGATCCTAATATGCAAATAGTCACATTTTATTATTACAGCAAATAGCATGCAGAGTCAGAGCGTGAGACATAGAGTAAGAGCCAAATAAGAAGACAAAAGGTACCACACAGACAATAACTGCCCATTCAGCACCCTCCCTGCCTCTTGTGACAAGACGGTTTCCCAGAAATCCATACTACCAATTTCCCATGGTTCTGCACTCAGCTTAAGAACACATTTCCTAGTATATCCTTCCACTGAGCCTCCACAAACTTGTGCCAGGCAGCTTTTAAACCAGGCAATTAGAAAGACTCTCCGCAAGCAACAGGTGAGTAGATTCACCATCAAGTAAACCAATGTATTTAAACTATGTTTTAAAACATTGATGAAAAGAAGAGGTTTTTTAACTCAGAGAATTGTTCAAATGACCAACCCTGGGATTTTCCCCTCAAACTTTGACTTTTTGGAAGCACAAGACTTGTAAAGAGAAAGTATCTGGATAACCCTCTAAGAAAAGAGGAGACAAAAACAGGAAAGAAAGCATACAATATGCACAAAGGAATAGAAGAATGAAGGTTGCTACATGACCCATTTTCAGCCCAGGTATATTTTACCACTGGAAACTTCTTCCCCTTGGATCAAGAGTGCATGTTCTTAGCTCCTTGTACACAGGAGTTGAAAAATTTGGGGGTAAATTAGGAGCTAGGGTCCCATTGCTTGAATGAGCTTTGGATCAGGTCTTTACTTTCCATTTAGGGAGCTCCATCACCTCACAGGTATTTCTCCTACAGCAATTATTGTTTACTGAGAGCATCAATTAATTTTTCATTACATCACCAAATGTACCTGAGATGACAAATGACCTTTAGTCCCTACCAAGATGGGCTGTATTTAATCCAAGATTCTAGAGGTGAAATTACCCAATTATCCTTATCCATTATTCATAATTATAAACACCTCTGTGAGCCAAACAGTTTGCTCTCTCAAGTAATGTGAAACATAGGTTGCTTATTAATTAAGGCCTCCAGCTGAGCTCCTTGCTTCAGTAAAACTACTCATGTAAGTAACAGTTTATCAAAGTGAGTAAGGGCCTCACAATCTGGCTCTAAACAACAAATTGATGTGATCTAAAAATCCTTTCATGGGAGAAAGTGACACAATGAATTATGTCTGTTTCCTACAAATATACATCACAGTAATAGAGCACTTTCGTATTTGCTTTTGTGACAGTTTTTAAGACCTGCCTGTAAAATTATAGAAGATTCTACTTTAACAGAATAAACTACCAATATTTTATATTTAACTAACCAGGGAATTATAACACACCTGGTCACATGCCTTGAACTTATCTTTAGCTATGAGGCAGCCACTCAATGGTGGTAACAATTGTCATTTTGAGTAAGAATATAAAGCTTTCTGATCAGGCATATTGCAAAATTATCTTTGTTCTGGTTAGCCACTGTTAACCTGTGAAAGTCATAGAGAAAACTGAAAAATTCTGGTGGTACTGAAACTGAATGAATGAGTTGAGCTTATCCCTGAAATGAAAGAGACTGTGCTAGAGACCCATTAAAAATTATTCAGACCATTTAAAGTTACAGGAATCGGAAACAAATTAATAGTAGTGATTCTTGACTTTTCTTTAAACATTAGTAATTTTAACATTGTTTTATTGTATCAATTTAATTTTTTCAAATTGTGTCTCCATGCCATGGCCAAGCACTTCAGAGTAATTGTGGGGGGAAATACACATGTTGAAGTGAGAGGGTAGTTTTAAAAAAACAAACACATTTGTCAGTGAAAACATCAGTCTATTTTAGAAAAAGAATTCCAAATGAATTTTAGCACAGCTTCTGTAGATGTTGTCTGACCTAAGAGATTTTAATGCTCCAAAGTAATCATTACAGCCCATTGAATCAGTAGTCCCTGAACTAAGGAGGATTTACACATTAGTCACTTATGGTTCCTTAGGAACTATTAAGGACTTTTTCTATTTTAAAAAACAAAACAAAACAAAAAAAACAAAACTTTATTGAAACACATGTACAAGGAGTATCATGGGGATTCTGGCTAAATGCAATGGTACCTAGGTTGTGAGTAAGGTATTTGAGCACATGCCTAACTTTAAGCAAGTCAGTAATCCTACTGATGTCAATGGGACTGCTAATATGAAAAAAGTTACTTATGTGCATGATTCAGTCAACTGAGTATAATGAAAGGAATGGTCTTTTTTACAACATTGTGTCCAACTAAAGATTTCATTTTTTTCTCAATAGTCTTCTTTTTCAGACTGTAAACCAGTTTTTCACTAGTGATACTCTGTGAAACTTCTCAAATGCAGTCATGTATCACTGGGGGCCTTTCTGATTTCCAATGGCAAAAAGACAACCAATATGCAGCAATGTCTGTTTCTGAGAAGGGACCAGGTCACCCTCAGGATAGCTGTCCAAGAGATTTATTCTTGCACCCAACAGGGAATTTTCATTCCATGCTAACAATCCATTCATAATTGTTTACTATTCTTCAGTATTGTTTAGTACTACATAATTTTACCATATGTGTATTAAAACAAAATTTTCTATATTACACCACCAGCACTAGTCTATCTGTTTCCATTTCTTTGAAATCCTGTGAAGTCCACAGTTCAATAAAAATGTTGTATTTTAACTTTTATGACTCAGATTGTATCCTCTAGTTCTGTGCAGGGAAGGGATCTCTGCAAGGGGATCTCCCCTTTTCTGCACAGAGGTTGAGGCTCAGCTACTTCTGCAACATTACTCTCCTTGCATCTTTCCTCTAGCTACTGTGGAGACCTTGCCAAGTAGCCTGGGCTCTGTGGAGACTGGGCGGACTGAGAGAACGTGTGGAGGGGAAGGGGTTAGAATGGATTTACATTGTCTTCGTCGTTGGCCCAACAGAGATTAGTCAAAAAGAGATCATTCAGCTTTAGTATTATCTAGCATTATTCTTCCATGGCAACTCTGGTTCTCAAAGCAGCCATTGTCAGGGGACACCTGTGGCACCTATCTCCAGTTGTGGTGCACTGCCGAAGAGTCAATAACCAGAATTACTATAGAATTGTGTTTCCCTACCAATGTGCCATGGCACACAGGTGTGCCCTCAGGCCTGAGCAGGTATGCCATGAAATGTTTTGAAAAACTACTCAACGAATTCTGAATTGGCTCATGAATATTCCTGAGTTCATATGGTGACTATATGGTGGAGTGCCTCAACATAATTAAAGGTATCAAGGTGTGCCACAGCAGAGAAAAGGGTGGGAACCACTGCTATAGAAACACAAGGCCTCAGGGAGGTCCATGGAAGTGCCAAGTTTAGGGGGGGGGGTTCTTTATAGTATGAGGGATCCTTACAGAGATTTCCTCTCCCCAAGAATGCTCTCAGAGGAGTTCCCGGGGAGGGGATGATCTGGACCAGTATGGTTTATTACATTTTGTGTTAATGCTCTCATATTTCCCAATTCCCTGAATATATTTCCCATACAACTTTATGGTTCCAGTTTTGCATGAGTTACATTAGAAGCATTAACAATAACTTTAGTTGCAGCAAATGTATTTAACAGAAAGTGTTCTCTCCTGTTAAGTAATGGGGTGAATTTAGATATCCAGGGCAAGAAATTATTCAGGCCTCACTCCTACATAACAACCCCTGCATGGACTGGGGCCCCATGGTCCATGTCATTCCCAACTTAGAGATGTCTCTATTGGACCACTTGGTCACTAGAGTGACTGAAGTTTTCTGAATGGATTTTTTTTTTAAACAAAAGATGGATTTGTTTCAGAACTGAACATTTTCTTGTGAAAAATGAAGGGGGAAACTATAAACCAAAACACTGAAAAATCTCAACATAATTTATGTAATTTGCAGAATAAAAAATATCTGAAATTTTAAAAAATATTTTTAAAAAATCACTACCATTTGTTTTGTCAGCTGTATTTAAAACTAAGGACTGAACCCAGCATTGGCAGCTAGACTCCACTTCCTCTGTTCCAGAAAACTAGTAGTTGGTTGAAGATTTCCCCCCACTTCTCCCCTCACCTACCCACTCTTGCATTTTAAAAACAGATCTAAAAGAGTTGTAGCTGTGTTGGTACCAGGTTATGAAAGACTCAAAATGGGTGATGTAATATCTTTTACTGGACCAGCTTCTGTTGGTGAGAGAAACAAGCTTTCAACCTTCACCTGAAGAAGCATTCTGTGGAGCTTGTCTCTTTCACCAACAGAAGTAGGTCCAGTAAAAGATATGACTTTGCCCATCTTGGCTTTTTGAAGCAAAAAGTAGAAGGCGGGTACGCAGTAGACAGGAGAAGAAGGAAGTCAAGCAGAAAAAGAGAAATAATAGAAAAGGAGGGAGATAAATTAAAAACTAATAGTGTGTATTTAAATGCCAAAATATTATTGAAAATACACATTTGAATGCATATATAAAATATCACCAGGGTCGTGATCCTGTAGGACAAGGGAGGAACCTGAGAGACATGTTTGTGAATGGATGGTTGGCATAAGAACCCTGTGTTCCAACATATAGAGGAGGTGATAACCTGCTTTAGGGATTTTTTAATAATGTTAATACTGGCTTTTTTAGTGTTTTTCTATTCAGTGTATGTGTGTGTGTGTATGATGGGAAATGCGAGTGTGTAGAAGGAACTGTGGCTGCAGTGTGTGGAATTTGCTACTGGCAAATTATTCTAGCGCAGAATCCAAGGTAAACACCAGGTGGGCTTATTTTTTTGCATACACTTTTTGTTTTGAAATGTTTTTAAAGTCTTCGAAAATGTAGGAAGGTGCACCTTGTGTTTCAGAATTTTCTTATGCCCTTCATTTAATATTTTGTTTCCTCATCATTTTTGTTTGGCTGGTGACAGACCTGGTGAAAGGGACTGGGGGAGCACCTACAAAAAAGTGGTATTTTTGTTGGTTTTTAGATTGTCTCCTCAGCTCCTATAGGGGAGAATCGGTACCCCTGGATCCTTCTAGGTGCTCCCACAACCTATGGATCACCTTCCCCAGTCCTCAATTATTTTGATATTATTGTATTCCTGGAGAGAGAACGGTGCAAATTTGAAGAGGTTTGACTTATATGAAAGAATATAACATAGGTTTAGTTTTCTAAGATCTATTTAATGTACATGTAATGAGGGAGGAGAGCTTTGGTTTGGGGACACATATGTGAGGTGTCAAAACAATTCACTCCCATTTTCTCCCAAGATCACCATTTCCTTTCCAACACTGGGGATTAAGGATCTGCACCTCTCTTTTCAGTGCTGCTTATTTGACTGCCTATTGCCTTGGATTCCTCAAAAGCTTACATCAAGCGACAACATTCTCTTAAGAGGAGTCACCATCCTATAGAGTTTTCTTTCAAAATTCTCAGATCCAGTAAGGAGTCATTTAGAGAAAAGTGCAAGTATTAAAGGGACTGTACTGTAGCCCTACAAGAAGATTAGTTTTTTAAAATTCAAATTCCCAGTGTAATTTTGATTATAAATGTGGTCTTAGGACACAGATGAGATTTCACAATTAGCTGTCAAGAATATCATGCCTCTGCCACGAATACCCAGTAAATGAAGGAATCTGTTTAATTTTGGAAGTTCAATTTTTGCAAATGCATAGCTACCATCTATTAAAATGAGGCCGTTGGTCACCAAATTATCATCTTCAAAGTTTCATTCTTAAAGCTTTATAGAAACAAAAGTGGTCTTACATAGCTAGAAAACAAGCCATCTGGGTAACAAACTAATCCTCTGACAAAGAGATTTGGAATTCTGCCTTCCCAAACCCTTTTTACTTTTTTCTCTTTGAGTTTTTATCACATGTATGTTTTTTTTTAACAGAGTTTACCACTCACCCTCTGCTAGAAGATTGGACCTTGAGTATGAAGCCCTGCCTCATTATTACTCCCTCTACACCTGGCTTTCAGGCAAACCCTGTGCACCCTGTTACACTTTATCTGCCCTGTAATATATTTAGCTGTTCTTATTTTCAGCCATTCAATATCACTTATGATTTGTCTGTGCTTTGACAGTTACCTCTTTGCTTCTGCTCCACTTTCTTAGAAAGTGCCCAGGTTATGTTATAACTGGCAGTACAAAAAATGAATAAAATTCAAGTTTCTAGGATTCAACATGTTAATTAACTAGTCTTTCACCTTTGCGGGTCATGATAAAACTGTTTAGGTTACAAGCAAAATGGACTAGAATTCTGTATATTCCATGGAGTATTCCTTCATTGGCTAACATGTCAAACATAAGAGTCTAAAGTTAGTCATAAATCCATATTTAGGCACCAGAACAGGTGGCATAATTTAAAAAATGCTGAACAATTAGCTTCCATTTTCTTTCAAATTATTCTAGCTTTTTTATTCCATCTTCATATGTAAGGAAGAACTGTCAAATCATATTTTTAGCTATAATTTGTTCCAAAAGAAGTAGGTTCTGAAAACAAATTCACAATGGTATATCGTGGGTTAAATGTGGGTACTTTTTCAGCATTTAACTGCAATCCTATAGTTGTCATCCACTGCTAGTTTTACTGAAGAACAGATGACTGTATTGCTACACATAAGTAAGCAAAATAAATTGACCCACTAGCTACGTTTTACCAAAAGCTGGGGAGTAGTCATTTGTGTATAATGCTGCTATTTCAAGTCTGTTTTTATACTAAAATTTTGAACTTTTAAAAATTCTCATTTCTCTTATGCTATGTGTGCTGTTACTGCCTTTCCATTCTTCTGTCTTCAGCTCTTGCATTGCTATAACCAATGCATCATTGTTTCTCTATCCTAGTGGCCATTTGACTCTGTTCAAAATTATTTCTTTGCACAATAGTCTATAGATAGATACCTATTATACCTGCCAATATTTAATGGATTCCGACTACCGAATTGTAACAATAAAATAGAGTGTTACCCAGGACAGTTCAGGCATATGGCGTGTTTTAAAGTTTCATCCGTTGTTCTTTTCCAATGTTCAGTCCACACAAATAGCAGGACAAAAGGACAGCTTAATTTCCCATCTTCAAAGCATCTGACGAAGTGGGATTTCTCCCACGAAAGCTCATGCGATAAATAAATCTGTTAGTCTTTAAAAGCGCCACAGGACTGCTTGTTTATTTTTCTGCAATACACAAACGCGACTACCTCTTTGGAACTTGATCTAGCTGTAAGCCTGTTAATATTGCCCCTTTTAACCAGGTGTTCCCAGACTTAGAAGCCTTTGCAGCAGGACATTTTCCCATGGGAAATTGGTTGGACAGAGTCTAGTTTCTCATGTCATTTGTTTATTTACAGAATGAACACAGCCATATTTCCATTAACAGAAATGGCCACAAATTGCAGGTAATTCTCTGTTTCAGAAACCTCAGCTAAGCTACTCTCTTGTCACCAAGAAGCATCCCTTTCCTGGACTCTCCCACTTAACATACTGTTCCCTGGCTTATTACAATTTGAATTCTTCCTAAATTATTTATTTTTCAGATGTTTTATTCCAGCTGGAACAAAAAATCATTTTGATATTCCCATAATTCAACAGGATGAAGTTCTCACCTGTCCTGGTTATCTCGGGTGATGTAATGCAAGACTCAATTGTCTAGCCTTGCTTCATCCCAAGACTATCAAAGGAAAACCATCAGAGACTACTGATCAACAAGAATGTTCAGGTAAAGAATCAACATGCTGTTCAGGTAAGAATATTCCAACAGACAGGGAGTCACCATTTATGAACAGAGACAATTAAACAAAAGACTGTTTCATGATAACACAGTGGAGGGGGCACTCTATATCTATTGACTGAGAATGCATCCTATTGAATGGGAGTAGTTTTCATGAAAGGTTGGGTCCTGGTTCCTGGGAAGCCAGCCAGCTCTGCCACAGACTGAATTTTGGAGGGAAAACTGACTTTATTATATACAAAAGGTAACTATTAATAAAGGGTAAACCCTAGTTGGCATTTTATGATTTTGTTTTGTATCATAACTATTTGTTACCTGTGGAATCTCTATTATTTCTTAAATAAACGTTGTTTCATTACGAGTACTGTGTGTTATACAAGAAGTGGTGATTTAATGTCAAACTGGTAAACTGGGCTACATTGCTTGTCTGGGGGCAGAGGATCTTGGGCTATGTCTACACTAGAAAAGTTAAGTCAGATTTATTAAGTCGACTTAATAAGGTCGACTTAAAGTCAACCTTATTAAGTCGACTTAACAAAAGTCGACTTAACTTTTCTAGTATAGACATAGCCCCTTTTCGACCTTATTAAATCGACTTAATAAGGTCGATTTAGGCACTAATCCCCGTCCATACGGGCTTAGGTTGACCTAATAAGCATTAAGTCGACCTAAAACGAGGTGTTATTAAGTCAACTTAACTTTTCCATAAGTCGACTTAAGGAAAGCCCAGTGTGGACATGGAGTAGTCTAGGTCGACTTAAGCCTGCTTAAGTCGACCTAACTTGTAAGTGTAGATGCACCCTTGGATTTTTGTGAATAACCAGTGTCAAGGGCTGAATATCACAGAGAAACAATTCAAGGTGACTCTGGTGCACCTATTGTTAACCTGCAGGGGAATACATAGGGGTGGTGTAGTCCAGAGGAGAGTGCTTGAGTGGTACTAGGAAGCTAACATCTCCTTTCTGCAAACAAGACTCCCTCACACGAGAGGCAAGGGATAACAAGGTGATTCACAGTCTTGGGCACCCCAAGCCCCAACACAGCAGAAATCAGTCATCAAGGGGAAAGAATTAAAGACTAGGTCTGGGAAAGATCCTGAGGCTGAAATCAATTCATTTGAAGACTCCTCCTGTGAGATTGTGCATGTTTCCTGTGATGGTGCTGCAAGCCTTCTCCTCCCTTTGACTTCAGGGGATTTGGAGGGAATGTTGAATCCCAGTACTTTGAAGGATTGGGCTATCTAACATATCTATACCTAGTGGTTGTCATTATTATTCATAGCAGTACTGTGATAACATCTGGTCCCAGTCATGGACCAGGATAGATGCACATATTAATTTGTTATGTAAATTATAACAGTTGTGTGAAATTTACCAGTTTTAACTAATTAGATTTCAAAATGCCTGAGTTTGTTTGCTGGAGTTCATGATCTTTGAGTTTCCACAGTGGTCACACCTCTTTTATTGACATATGCAACCCTGGGACTACTTCAGCATTTAATTGTGGGACTCTCAAACTGTTGGTAAGTGGATGTTTTCTATGCAGAATAAAGTCAGGCTCTTCTCGAGTGTTGACCTGTCTGCCTTCCCATCCACACACAGGGAGAAGAGCATTTACTGTGTGCAGCTGCCATGGTCACCTGGGAAGATGAGATGCAAGCTCTCCACGCTGACCACATAGGAAGTGGAACCAAAAATTTTTTAAATTCCCACAACTTTAAAGAGGGAGGGGCTGGTTGCTGCAGAGCAACAGAGTGCAAGTAGAAGAGCCAGCGTGGTCAGGACAGGCATTGTGGGACATTTCCGGAGGCTGTTTAACATGAAAGAAACATGCACCAATGTCCACACTGCCTCTTTTGTGACAAATCCGTGGTGAAAAAGGCTCTATGCCTCTCTGTAGGGCTAAAGATGAATTTATACCATAGAATTGCTTCAAATAGAAATTTCTATATAGAATATTCATTGATAAAAATGCCATTCTCAGTCATTTATTTGTAACTCCATATTGTAACCAAAACTTCATTTTGAATTGTTTACTTCATTTTGTATTGCTGGGCCTAAGTTTTGCTAAAATTTTGTTTAGATGTGTGAACTTAGTTTGGATGTGTGAACAATGAAGGTGCATGTGTGATGGGATCAGTCTCCAATGCTAGCCTGTCCTGATGACAAACTGCTGGCACCACCTTAATGGCTGAAAAACAATGCAGAAAAACCCAGCGAAAGCAAGAAGAATCCACCCTAAAAAGAAAGGGACAAAAAGCTTCATCAAGAACAAGATCAAAGTCACATCTGCCATTAACTGATGCCACATGGTGATACAGTACACTGAGGTAGTATGGACACAGCAAGATCCATGGACTAAAAGATATAAAATATGGGTGAGACTGCATAGTTTTGGGTAATGTTCTGCACAGCATCCAGGAGTGTTGGTGCACAGCTATGTGCCCGACAGAGACCCCGCTCTTCCGCATGCCTGGCTTCCTGGCCAGGTAGCTGCCATGAGCTGTGAACACCAGCCATGAATTCAAGCTATGATCACAAGCAACAATCAGGACTGGAAACTATACATGACCAATAGCAGAACATCTGGGGGGAGGGGTGTGTGTGTGTGTGTGTAACCAACAGCAGAACATGTGTGTGTGTGTGTGTGTGTGTGTGTGTGTGTGTGTGTGTGTGTGT
>ML685776.1:7918255-7951934 GCA_007922175.1 Pelusios castaneus
GTGTGTGTGTGTGTGTGTGTGTGTGTGTAACCAACAGCAGAACATCTCGGGGTGTGTGTGTACAACTATTAACATAATTGTGTTTTTCTCATAAGAAATGTGGCATATTGCCTTGTTCCCCTGAATAAGATCCTGCTAGTTGATATTATTTTATCAACAAAACAGGACAGTTTTGTTGATAAAATGGTCATTCTAGTGTGTATACAGGATTGTTTTATCAACCAAAGGTGACTTTTGTCAACAAAACTTTCTAGTGTGTACAAGGCCTAAGTCTATTATGACTTTACAGTGTGGCTGCTAACACCCAGGCTTGGCTAATCTTGATGTTGATCACCCAGGATAACTCTGCAGTAAAGACACACCCTACAGGTGTATCACCTCCATGTAGCAAGGCACTCTTTTACTGTAATACAGTTCTTAGAAGTTAGCAGCACACTCAGCTCATGGAAGAAGGGACTAGGTTTGTTCACTAGTGACTCCTTTAGCCAATGTGGGATCAGTGCTGATAGGATCTGGAGAGAGTGATATGCAACTATCCTCAGCAGAAAAGAATGATCAGTGCATACAATGATTAATATGGAGAAAATGTTTTCATTCTTGGAAGATCCCCAAAGGAAACAAAAGAATTTTCTACATTTTCTTCTGCTCATAGTCAGATAAGCTGTTTGAAACCTGGAGATATTTTAAGATTTTGCCAGT
Organism: Pelusios castaneus; assembly: GCA_007922175.1. Taxonomy (NCBI): domain Eukaryota; kingdom Metazoa; phylum Chordata; order Testudines; family Pelomedusidae; genus Pelusios; species Pelusios castaneus. The sequence continues at coordinate 7,918,955 of ML685776.1, forward strand.
ACACAATACTGTACTTTTGAATATACCCTAAGGATGTTATGGTGCTATCCTCCTGAATCCATTTGGTGAGGAATTTTGGTTACAAAGCAATGTGCCATATGTTAGACAGTCAGGTACGGCTGAGCTAACTTTATCGCTGCAATTTTGGACAGTGGTTTTATTAATTGTCTGGTTGAGAGACTTGAACCATTTGCTGCTGAGAAAAATTGGAATCATTTAAAGTAAATAGTTGAGTCTTGGCATCCTTTCACTCTAACTGCTGCAACTTGTCCTGTTAATGTTGTAGGGGTGGACATTTCATCTTGAAAGATCTTTGAGAAGAGAAGAATTTGGTCCTATCCAGTTGGTCTTTTACCCTAAAAGCACTTAATTTCCAAACATTGTATGAAAGCCAATAACTCTCACACACAGCCGCAGGCAGCATTTGGAACTACTGGAATCTAAAAATGACAAGGAACCTTTATTTGTTAAGGTGACTTGAATTTGTTACAGTTCTCAGTTTACCTTGGAAGTCTGGATTCACTGCTCAGCTGTCTCTAGCACAGCTTTGATTAGAAGATGGCAGGAGGAGCTGGAGTGGGGGATAGACAAAAGAAGGGAAGGGGGACTGAGGGAAAAACAAACACTGAAACAATGGGAACTCGTCCATCACCAACCTTGCTGGGAGCCCCAAAAATTGAAGTATGCCCAACATACGACTCTGTTTGCTGTTAGTTTTATTTTATTTTATGAATTTAGCTTTGAAACCCCACCCCACAAAAAAAAGGCACAAAACCAAACAATACAACTAGGAGACAAAATGTAGCACATGGAACCTGAACAGATAATTTACAGACATGAAAAAATTTAATGGGAAAAATACATAATCATTTAAATCTATTCCATTTTTAAGATTTAAGCCCTGATTAACTCTCAGAAGCATGCAAAGTTAAGCATGTGTATAAATGTTTTCAGGGTCAGGACCTTTGGAGTCTATGGAAATAAATATAGTGAATACACAGACAGGTGGTTTGGGTATTTTAAAAACGAATGTATTGATTTAATCATGGAATTATAGACTGTGTTTCCCTAGCTTGTTTATGGGAATTCACCAGGCCAAACAAGGAAATTAGGTTGATTTGACATGATTTGTTCTTGACAAATTTATGCTGGCTGTTACATATAACCCTATTATCCTGTAGGTGATTACAAGGTTATTGTTTAATAATTTGATCCATTATCCTTCCACATATTGAAGTTAGGCTGACTGTCTATAATTCCCTGGGTCTTTTTTGTTCCCCTTTTAAAAAATAGATAGCAGGTTTGCCTTCTTCCAGTCATCTGGGATGAAGAAACAAAAATTCTACAGGTGCCACTGGAAATCATCTTAAAACAGGATGAAGTAGCTTTCAGTATATACAAATGTAAAGCAAGCAGAATAGTTATGTGAACATGTTGTAAAAAAGAAAAAAATGTAAGGGTTTTTCATATGAGAGGGCATGTTGATCAAAATGCTTGGTTTATCCCTTGCTCTTTAAGGATGAAATTCACCCCAGAGTGGAAGGCTTGTGCAAGGTCCTATGAAGGGGCATGCACAAAGGGGACAAGCCAGGGCACATCCCCCTCTCTACTAATCAAAGGGGAGACACAGAGCTCCTGGGGTCCTGGCAGGGACGGCAGCAGGCTCACAGCTCCACAGGCTCCCAGGGTGGAGAAGATGCACAAAATGTGCCTCTCCAAAAGGGCTGGAGTTTAAATTCCTGTGTACATTCCATGTCCTAGGTACCATTTAAGGTCTGCTTAAATTCTGCATTAAATACTTGAAGTGCTATGTAGGGCCTTGGCCAGAGCCCCTGCATAGAAGAAAATAGGCATCACGACAGGAGCACAGCTTTGATCAAGCAAGACCAATGATTTTAGAAACACTTCCATTTATAAGTAGTTATGACAAAAGGGACTATGTAGATAGTTCTCTTCATCATAGTGAAGGGTGAGTTCTGAGGGCCACTCAGTGCTATCATCTGGTGATCACCTGTGAAATTCAATAGTGGGAGTTGGAAGTATTAATTAAATAAAATCTGAATGTTTTACATTTTTTAAAAGAAATGTTACTTTGAGGGCTGTGTTCTTACCAGGGCTAGCTGACCATCACCAAAAGTTTCATATGAGTAGTCTATATTTTGGTCTAGAAATCAGCCTGGAGATTTTGCAAGATAATTATTATTTATTCCTAAATTGCAGCAGAGTTTGGAGGCCTTATTTAAGTCAGGAATCCATTGCGCCAGGCACTGTACCACATGTCTGACAGTCAAAGATAAAGCTTTATTGTGCGTTTCCCAGAACTTTCTTGATTTCAGCAGTGACAGACATACAAGGACAAACTGTTTTGCAATAGTTTGGTGCCATCCTCATTCTAGCTAGAACCAAAATATTGCAAAAGTACATGTTGATTAATGTTTTCAAAGTTAACCAACTTCTTGTAAACCTCAGATTTAGATTTATTTGGGAGTTTGGGTGAACAGTTTTTATTTTATTTGAACCAGTTCCTAGCCCTGTTTACGATACTGCCTGAGATTATTGTGAGGAGAAACACTTCAGCTGACTGAAAGTAATGGACCCTATTTAGTTCCACCAAAGTCCATTCCAAATGGATTTTCTTGAGTTCTGCTTCCACTACCCTGTTGCAGCCCTAAAAAACATTTAAAAGGTAATTATTTACTCTTTTCATAGGCTTTTCTAACTTGTTATAACCTATATAAGTCTTGCCAAAGTTAAATCACCATTTGATCAACTGACTCACTGCTGTCTTGCAAAAGATCATGCCTTTGTATATACATATCAAATAATGAAGAGGATTTGCCGTGCTTCCTGATGAACATACATACAGGGCTCAATTCTCTGTTGCATTCTCAATGTGCTAGCTAAACAAAGCTCCCAGGTGAGCACAACAGGTTGCCACTCCTTGATTCTGGGGCTAGTTCACCTGTGCTATGAAGGGGGCTGGTTCTTAATGAGAGAATCTGGTCTATACAATTTTTTTCTCCTCTCAGGGAAATTTCTCCCCGGCCTTGTTTTGTTTGGTGAAAGGTGAAAAACATCCCATATCTGCCAAGAAATCTGAAATTCTGATTAGGTTTGTTGGTTTGGAAGATGTACGGGTTCTCTGCTTCCATTTTTCACAATGCTGTTAACTAAAACTACATGAGGAGTGGAATGTTGAGATGTGACTTAAGCAACTGAACTGGCTAATACTAAGAAGGTGTAAAGCCTCCTGTGTGTATCAAATGAAAACACACCCTCAAGAAAAAAAAAATCCATGTGCCTACATTTGTTATAAGGGTAATAATGACCTTGGCACAAGGCATTTTCTAAGGATTTTTAATGGCCAGCTGGAGTTAATGGCCTTTGGCTGTACCTAGGCCCTTAAACTCCTCCCATACAGTCATTAATCCCCAGGAAATGCTCTGTTCCTTGATTTTTATTGCTTAGCTGAAAGACAAAGTAGAGTGTAAACAGCCCTTTGTAGAATAAATATGATTATTGTTAATTTTGTAAAGTACCCTTTCTCCCACAGAATCTCAACGAGATTTACATACTCTGGCTCCTATTTGGAAAGAGCAAGGGAAGCAGTATTTAGCTTACATAAATGGGGGCTATAACAGCAGGCTGGACACAAGGAAGGAGTCTTGATGTCCAACATATAGCCCAGAATTGGGACATGCATTAGCTGTCCCAGCACCACCTACTGACTGTTTCTGCTTATAAGTAGTATACATAGCACACTAGCCCCTTCTGACACTGGATTGAACTCCTTCCATCTGATTCTGCAGCAGCTGATGTCACTTTTAAAACTCCCAATGATTTAAGTCGTGCAGGATCATGCACTCTATGCTCAGATCACTAAACCATCCTTTGAAACTGTACCAAAATTATGTTTTGGTGAAGGAGTTTTTACTACTATAATGAACAAGAGGCTAGGTGGAAAGAGCCCAGTAAAGATTTATGAAATTTCAGAGTACCCTTAATTCCTGCAATATGTGTTTTCTAGCTTCATATATATCAGCAATACTAACGATTACATTTTAGATCACATGTGAAATCAACCTGATGGCTGACAAACATTTTCTACAAAAAAGAGATTACAAACACTTTGAAATCTTGTATAGCTGAAGCTGTATCACAACATTAAGTGAAATACTTTATACTTTGTAAAAATCACATAAAATGTTCATAGCAGTTTCTCTTTAAAAATTTTCTGTAACTAGAGATAGAAAAGCTTACGAGACCAATTGAGTTACATGTTCTCTGAACAAGAAATAATAGGTTTTACTATGATTTTAACTGGAGTGCTGCTAAAGCTAACTAAATGACATTTTAAAATCTCTTTTCAATGGTGGCAGATTTTAAAAGAACAGGCCTCTTGTATTTTCCCCCTGCAGTTTCTTAATTAGGTTTTCTTTATTACATCACAAACACTAATCATAACATTACCCAGTTACAAATCAGATTTAACATGTTTTTCACATCTCCATTAACATACAGGCAGAACTAAGAGCACCATTTATTAGAGTTCCATTTATAATTTCTTTCTATGGCACAGAACATCCATTATCAAACAGCATGCCTTGCAAACCATGAATCCTGGAGATGTCAATGTTATTTCAGTGCCAGCTCTGACAATGAAGGCCCCCAAACCTTTCAGAATATTTACTTTACCCTTGTAATAGCATGAGAAAAATTCCAGATGGGGGTCAAGTTCTTGGTTCTTTCAGCCATCTGTTCTTATCCACAGCTTGGCTATTGCTCGTGTGCCATGCAATGGATTTTCTGGTCAAAAGTAATTTTGCATCCTATACTTGGCCTACATTTGTGTTGACTGATGGGGAAACATTAAAGATAACTTAATTTGTGATGTACTATATGGTCATTGGCAACATTTTGCATACTACCGTATGTAATGCCACAAATCATTTAAATCTTTTCACCACTATAATTAATGTGTTTTCAGTACATGTACTTAATGTTTGGAAAATCATTCAAAAACCCTTCCTCCCAAGATAACACTAGGCAAGTGCCTTTCTCATCATAATATTTTGCACCTATTTATAGTACTTTTAATATGGGGATCTCAGAGTTAAATAAAAAAATGGGTAAGTATTATGATTAATTACACCAGTGGGAATCAAGGAACAGGAAATCTAAGGAACTTGCTCAAGGTCACACAAAATGTTAATAGCTGAATCAGGAATAGAAATCATGTCTCTTGACTCCAAGCCCTCCACTTCAAACACTAGATCCCCAATTCACAAAGATATTTAGATGCCTAAATCCCAGGCACCTAAGGGCTCTCATGTGATCCACAAAATTTCCCCTGAACCCTATAAGCACCTAAACTCATTTAGCACCTAACTTTTCAGGATAAAAGTTTCCTATATTCCTGCCTCTGAGCATGTGCACTGCTACTCATTCTAGGCATCTAGGCTCACCTGCCTAAGCCCCAGAGGGATTTTCAAATCTGGGGGCTAGGTGGATGAACACATATTTTGTGCAAAAGGCCCAATCTAGTAAAGCTGTTTAAACTGCCTTCCCACATTCGATCCCATTCAACACCTGGCTGTCAGAGCAAGATGTGGCCACCTTTTCACTTATAGCCCAGAGGTGAGAGCACTTGGCTGGGATGTAGAAGACCCTGATTAAATTCTCCCTTCTGCCTGAGGAAGAGAAGGAATTTGAACAGGGCTCTAAAATACTGAGCTATTCTGATGTTGGTGTTCCTTCTGTCTCTCCTAGTGAAGCTGTTCTACTGTGGATAAATAATTAAAAAGGGATAGGAGCAGAGGGACTGGACCTGGGGTCTCCCACATGGGTGCCTTAATCACTAAACTGTAGAGTCTCTCTAGTCTACTGACTATGTAAGTATTCATCTGCAGTGGAACAAACTTTAGCCCATTCAGCAAGTGAGTGAGACTAACTCTAACCTGGTGATTAGGGCACTCATGTGTGAAGTGAGAGACCCAGCTCCAGTTCTCCTGCACCACTCCTCTTTAATTATTTAATCTAGGAAACAACTTCACTCAGAGAGACTGAGGGAACCCAACACCACAATATCCTCTAGCTTAGGAGTTAAAGCACCTTCCTGAGAGGGGGAGAGTCCTGTTCAAATCCTTTCTCCCATGCTGGCAGCAGGGGATGGGGGAATGAATTGCACTTAGGTCTTCTCCATCCCAGGGCTACATGGTCTAAAGTGAGTCCTTCTTCTGCTAGCTATTTTGCGTGGAAGAAGCTAAGTGCCTAATTCATTTCCCTTAAGAGACTACTTAGGAACCAAAGATGCCAGACTCTCAGAGCTAAGTCCCTGTTTGTGGATTACTAAGAAGAGACAGGTACCTGCCTTTGTGAAAAGGGTGTGGCTCAGTACATATCCCTCTTAACAGCATATCTCAGTGGCTTGGTTAGCTGGCTTCTCACCTAATGCCCTGGCTTTTGTGAATCACATTCTAAGACACCCCTCTCTCTCACACCATTTATTGTACAGGAAGCTAGCTCAGGCTGCGTGGATTAAAGTGCTGTTCTTTATTTTTCTATGCACTTAAAAATTCAGTGTTGCTGTTCAACACTGTCATGTCTAAATTCCACTGAGGCCATGTGCACACTACAGGAATAATCGCGCAACAAGCCCGTTGCACTTTCAAAGTCATGTGGTTTTGTAGCGCAGGATCGTGTACACACTCTACCGCTTGTGACGGAACAGAGCCCCCCCCCTGCAATTCGCCATTTCACAAGAAACCCAATTGAATTGTGGGAACCTATCCCACAGTTCCATTCATCCTGATTTGGCGCTAAGAATCCGGGGTAGAAGGAGAGTAGCGCTGAGCACTATGGGTAAAGTCTTGATTTCTCATGGTGCATTCTGTTCCCCTTGCATCACGAGAGTTGCTACTAGCAACTCACACCCATTTTCAACAGTAGCGAATTGCTTCCCGGAAGTCCTTTGGCAGCAAGATGGATCCAGGTCTGATCTCGACTGTCACCTTCAGCATAATGAATACATCTCGGCTGGTGGCACGGTATGCGTTCAGCTCTGAATCAGACCAGGATTCGAATGACCCTGGGCTGGTGACTGCCATGCAGAACAACAGCACCGCATTGCTGAGCTCCTTCACAAGGCATCTGCACACGGTGCACCGCCGGTTCTGGTCACAAGAGACAAGCACCGAGTGGTGGGACTGCATCGTTTTGCAGGTGTGGGATGATGACCAGTGGCTACAGAACTTTCGAATTCGGAAAGCCACATTCATGGAACTGTGTGAGGAGCTAGCCCCTGCCCTGCGACACAAGGACACCAAAATGAGAGCCGCCTTCACTGTGGAGAAGCGTGTCACAATCGCGCTGTGGAAAATGGCGACTCCAGACTGCTATCACTCAGTCGCGAATCAGTTTGGAATTGGCAGGTCGACCATCGGGTTAGCACTTTCACAAGTGTGCAGAGCCATTAATCGTGTTCTGCTCCAGAGGACAGTGACGTTGGGCAACGTGCAGGAGATTGTCGATGGATTCGCGGCCATAGGATTCCCGAACTGTGGAGGGGCAATAGACGGCACACACATCCCTATTCTCACTCTGGAGCATCTTGCGACTGAGTATATTAATAGGAAGGGCTACTTCTCCATGGTGCTTCAGGCACTCGTGGATCACAGGGGGCATTTCACGGACATAAATGCGGGGTGGTCGGGTAAGGTGCATGGTGCTCGCATTTTCTGGAACACGGGCCTGTATCGGAAGTTGCAGGCAGGGACCTTCTTCCCTGATGATAAAATTACTGTTGGGGATGTGGAGATGCCCATAGTCATCATAGGAGACCCAGCTTACCCACTGATGCCTTGGCTCATGAAGCCCTATACTGGAAATTTGGATCCCAGCAAGGAGCGCTTCAATTACCAGTTAAGCCGGTGACGAATGACCATACAGTGCGCCTTTGGGTGCTTAAAAGGCCGCTGGCACTGTTTGTACGGGAGGCTGGACTTAAATGAGGACAACATTCCAGCCGTCATTGCGGTGTGCTGTGTCCTGCATAACCTCTGTGAAAATAGGGGAGAGAAATTTCCCCCTTCATGGGACGTGGAGGCTGAGCGGCTAGAGTTTGCCTTCCAGCAGCCAGCCACTAGGAGTATCAGGGGGGCACAGCTGAGAGCTGTCCGCATAAGGGAGGCACTTAGGGAGCATTTTAGTGATGGGGACTCATAGGACGCATTGCATCACTGTGCAGTAGTGTTCCCAAGCACTATTGGGTGCTGATTGGGGGGTGGAGGGACGGTGCCGGTGGGCGTGTACTGTACTATGCTCGAATGAGTGAATACTAAACATGCAACAACTAATCTTATTGTGTATCAATAAAGACACTGTGCAAAGTTCAAGTGATTCAATTTTATTATTATAAAACATTAAATATTTACAGTAAGCAGTGCCTGCAAAAGGGGCTATAGATGCGTGTAGGTGCGTGTCTCAATGCCATAGCTTGGTGCAGGAGTGGATGTAACATTGTACCAGGAGGGTCCCTGGGCTTCAAAGAACTGCTTTGAGGGAGAATGGGGCATGGGGGACAGAAAGTGTTGCTGTGGCTGCAGGGGGGGCGAGCCTGGAGCAGCTGGGTCTGCAGACTAACCATGGTCTTCAGCAGTTGGGTCTGCTCCTGTAGGATGCTTATGAGGGCATCCTTCTGCTTCTGCCTCTTCACATTGTTTTCTTTGCGCTCCTGCCGGCACTCCTGCCTCCATTGTCTAGTCTCTCTTGCTGATGCCTCGTTGGACTGCATCAGCTCCTGGAAGATATCCTTCTTGCTCCTGCGAGGCGTCCTCCTTATCTGTCTCACCTGGTCAGCTGGCGCAGACCACCGACCGGCAAAGGTCGTTTCTAAGGAAACATTAAACATCATAAGTAGTGCTATTGTTCTCACTTTGGTTAAGGAGCCGGTAATATGCTCTCCCGCCACATTCCGCTGTGCCCACGGGACAGGGCATTGCCGGGGACGAAAGGGCTTTTGCAAAGGGAGGTTCAGGTTGCCGAGACAAGACACGCAGCTCCGTGAACTATTTGCAGTGCTTTGGGCGATTAGTTCACATACGGCACTGCCATGGAAGCCGATATCTCGCTGCTTAGAGTGCCTCTGCAAGCCAGAATGCATATCCTGCATGTAACTGATTTTCAGCCAGGACCGTACGCAGCAGGCTTGTGCGCAGCCATGGTTCCCACTGCTGTGCTTTGCAACTGGCGAGGGAGAGTATCCCTCTATGGGGGAGGGGAAACAGTTGCTCTCCCATCGAATTTAACTAGGAGCCTGTGAAAGTACATCGAGGACACCTTCAGTGAGCTCAATGGAGAGGATTTCTTGGCAATTACAGCATGCATTGATGCACTGCTCATGTAATGCGGGGTAGACCCCCCCCCATCCAAAAAAGAAAAGAAAGGATGAAACTCAAAACGCTATTTCCTGCCTGCTCTTCATTTGCCCGCAAAGCTTATCCAGCTAGCATAGAAGCCACTTCTGATGAAACTTACCAGACCTCCCCTCTACTGCCTCCGAAGACAGTATGGAGAAGGAATCTGGGCAGCACGGGTCAGGTGGCGTGGAGAACAGCTCCTGGCTCCCTATGTCGGCTGCACCGCTATCACCCTCCAGGTCATCTTCCATCTCCACATCCTCGTCGATGAATTGCTCGTCACCATCTGCTCCGGTATCCTTTTCATGGGGGGTGCTGACGTGTCCACAGCAGCTTTTGGGGTGGTTGTGGGATCCCCGCTCAGGATTGCTTCCAGCCCCTTGTAAAATCGGCATGTAGCCAGCGCTGAGCCGGAGCGCCGGTTTGCCTCTCTGGCTCTGTGGTACATAATCCACAACTCCTTCACCTTCGACCTGCACTGAAGAGTGTCTCTCTTGTACTCCTTCTCTGCCATGGCCCGAGAAATCTGGCCAAAAATATTGAAATTCCGCCAGCTGCCACGTAACTGTGCCTGCACAGCGGACTCTCCTCAGATGCCTATGAGATCAAGCACCTCGGCTGTGGTCCAGACTGGAGCACGTTTGCTGCGCTGAGCCGCCATTGCTCTTGGAGTACACAGCTGCAGCTGCACTCCACACCAAGCAAACAGGAAGAGTGAAGAATTCAAAAATTCCCGGGAATGATGGGAGGGCGGGTACAGTCACGTCACAGCCACAGAGTGCAGAAGGAAGTGCAGAAGGGATGGAATTGGAATTCTGGGACATTTCCGGAGGTTTCATATTGCGCGGCAACTGTACACACACGAACTATCGTGGAACAGCTGTTCCGCAGTAGCCGCTACCACCCTCGTTTTGGTGGTTTACATGTTGCGCGGTAAGATAGCTGTTACCGCGCAACAACATGGATTTGTGTGTGGACGCTGTGCCTGTTATCGCGCAATAACGAGCATTATCACGTGATAACTTTGCAGTGTGTGCAAGGGTGAGCAGGGGCATGCTCAGCTCCCCGTCCTCCATTGGCAGGGCCTAGAACTTTCCTGTGATGAGGAAAGTAAGCTCCTCTGACCCTGGGCCAGAGGGGGAGATGACAGCTCCTTCATCCTGGGGCTGCCAGTGGAGCATGAGTTCTACCAGCTCTGGGGCTGGGGGCAGAGCCTCCTCCAAAAATGGGGGGCACAGAATGTGTCTCTCCAGAAGCAGATGAATTTTTATTTCTGTGCATTCCCCTGGATTTAGATCACCTTGTTTTTAAGACAAGACCGTACCATCTCATATACTGTTTGGCTTTGCAGGTGTAGCTTCATGTAACACATTGTGATTAATTTATTTCATTCATTGCACTGAAGAACAATAAAATCTACATAAAACTAAAACTGCTGCTCAGTCTTAGCAGCATACTAACGTTGCTTGCTGATTGGATGCTTTCCATTCTCAGGGTCACCCACAATTTTGCTCAACTGTTCAGGAAATTTGTAACATTCGATCATGTGAGGTAAGAGCCTGTTCATAGTGGAGTTTTCATATCCAGTAAATCAGAAATGAACAATGTTTCTAAAGGATCAGGGTTGAAAATAGTAAGTTTGTTCACTCTCATGTGCATGAGCTAAATTTTAGCAAGAAAGAAATGACCATATTGGATCAGAGCATTAATCTATCAAGTCACTTTGTCTGACAGCAGCCGTCTATCATAATGGACACTTCAGAGGAAGGTAGGAAGCATTATATCTAATTGTGCTTTCTTGTTTGTGGATGGAGAATCACTTAACCCACTCTCTCTGCTCTTGCAGGTTCATAGAATCGTAGAATAATAGGGTTGGAAGGGACCTCACGAGGTGATCTAGTCCAACCCCCTGCTAAAAAGCAGGACCACTCCCACTAAATCACCCCAGCCAGGGTTTTGTCTAACCGAGCCTTAAAAATCTCCAAAGATGGAGATTCTACCACCTCCCTAGGTAGCCCATTCCAATGCTTCACCACCCTCCTAGTGAGAAAGTTTTTCCTAATATCCAACCTCGACCTCCCCAGCTGTAATTTGAAACAATTGCTCCTTGTTCTGTCCTCTGTTACCATCGAGAACAGCCTACCTCCCTCTTCTTTGGAGCACCCCTGCACATAAACTTGGGCAACTGTGCTGGAAAAGCCCTTTATTGCCCTACTGCCTTGGCTTCACTATGCACGGAGCAGAGGAACAGGAACGTGAACAGGCCTTCCCACAACGCACCTGTCATATAGCAGCAGTTTTCCTAAAACAACCCTCTGATCTAAACCAATACAGCAGATGTAAATTAAGGACCAGATTCACCAGAACACTTCAGCTGTTTTATACTTTTCTGGTGATGAAAAGCAGCTGTAGACCTAGTTTGACTGACCAGTGTGTTTGGCTGCTTTGCATTGCTCCGCTGTACTGCTGAATCCATACTTGAAAGGTTTTGTTTGGTTGTTTTTAAAATGGTTGATAGTGTATCTCTCCTAATCATTACAAATATCCCAAGGTAGCATTCTCGTTGGGTTCTTGCTTAGCAATCAGGTATGACATTTTAAATTAAAAAACAAACAAGGAAATTCCAAGTTTTAAAAAAAATACATCAAGGTGAAGTTAATATTGAAGATATATTTCAGCAACTTAAGGAAAAAAAATACAATTATCTCCAAACCAAGCATTACAAATCCAGAATATTCAGTGTTAAAAGAAATCCTGTGAAATTTAAAGAAATGGAAAACAAGGGGAATGACTGGAAATGCACAGTTAAGGTACTTGAACAGTCTTAAGACCTTAAGTCTGCCCTGTGATGAGACTCTGAGGGGAGTTGGGGGGAATGGAGAAGGGGAAACCTAATGTTTTTTAAATCAGTTTTTAACTTAATTAGGAATCACAAACCATAAAATGACTTAATCCTGTGATTATTGCGTGGCATCATTACAGGTCAGACGTAAGGGCTTTTGGTGTCTTACATTTGAATGCAGCATATATATTTGGATTTATTTTATGTGTAATCTTACAAACCCAGGAAATCCAGTGTTAATACATAGATTTAGGATAATGACAACATACCTGTGTATTTATTACTCTTATGTTACTGATATGTATTCTCAACCTTAACTCCATCTTAATATAATTTTTGGTCTTGGAATATGTTTGTCTATAATACTATATTTATATGTAAATGTAATAATACTTCCCATACATAGTGCATCTGTTCAATAATACCTTGCACTTAAATCATGTCTTTTATCCCAAGGGGCTTTATGAACTATGTAAAGTCTAGTTTATAAAGCCCTTTGGAATATAAGGTATTATATAAATATAAGTGGTTATTAATTGTGAGTCAAATACACTCTATGATGAATATGGAACAATTTAGGGAGATCCAATGTAAATATTCAGTAGAAGCAGCAAGAATGTTAGGAAACTAGAAAACACTATTTTAATGAGCGAAAGATAGGAAAACAAACCAATATTTTGTCTGGGATGTCACAAGGAAGGGACTAAATCTGAAGATAGACAAGGTTAAAGAAAGGTTAATACCAATAAAGGAAGAAGGATTGCTAAAACAACTGAGAAGAGATTTATGAGAGAGTGCATTCCAGAGATTTGCAACTATGGATATTGCTGGCAAAGAAGTGTGGATGACAAACTGTTTCTTTAAGCACTCAAAGTAGTGGAATATTGGGGTAGTATTTCCTTTTGAAGGTCAAAGAAACAACATATTGCACTGCTCCATAAACTAAGCAAAGGAATAGGAGGTAAAAAAGGAGACATCAAATGAATGGGTTTATGGCTAATGTAAAGAAATTGGGAGAAAATGTGGTTGTTCACTAACAGCCTCTTTTGTTCTCTGAGTATTGCTTTAAAATGCCATATTCCGGGGCCTGCATGCCATGTAATTGTGGGACCTCTTTGAGCAATAGTTGGCAGTTAGTTGGCACATGAAAAGAGTGATAAAATTGGGAAATGGTTTTTTTTAGGTTCTTATGTCGATCTGCATCACTGTAACTGTGGCCATGTACACACAATCACTTTATTGCGCGATAAGGCTCCTTACCATGCAATAAAGCTGCTAGCGTACACACAATCATTTTCCCTGTTGCGCGGCAACACCCTCTTGCCGCGCAACAGTTAAACCACTCAAATCGAGAGTGGTTAGCATTACTGCGGAACAGCTGTTCCACGGTAATGCTTGTGTGTATCCATTTTGCGTGTTAGACAGCCTCCGGAAATGTCCCAGAGTGCCAATCGAGGCCACTCTGGGACATTGGAGCTGTCAAATATGTCAATTTCACTGCCCTAGCAGAGCAGTGAAATTGACTGTTATGGGAGCTGCCAGGTTCTGTGGCTCCCCTGGACTGAGCGAGGGGGCTGGTCCGAACCGGCTGCCCATGCCGGTTCAGGCCAGCCCCCTAGCTCAGCCCCGGGGCTTCAGGTGGCGGCAGGGGCAAGCGCCACAGCTCCCGCCACCACCCGAAGCCCTGCAGCCCCCTAGCTCAGCCCCGGAGCTTCGGGTGGCGGCGGGAACCCCTGCCGCCACCTGAAGCAACGGGGCTGAGCTAGGAGGCTGGCTGTGGGCAGTGCATGGTGGGACAGGTGTCCACCATGCACTGCTCTTGTATCGCAAAGGAGTGTTCACACGGGTGAATGCTCCTTTGCGATATAACCAGCACGTGTGTACACACCAAAGCGCTATATTTATAGCGCTTTCCTTGTCCCGCAATAGCATATTGCGGGACAAGTTTGTCGTGCGTACATAGTCTGAGTCTCTTGCCTGGGCATTCCTTATTGAATACTACTTTAAATATTTTTGGTAACACTTTTTGTCCTCACTCTCGGTGAACAGACTATTATACTCAGTGCTAAGAGAGATGATCTAGGAGATTTATGCTTATGCAGATCCTGTAGATCAAAGCCCTCCTTCCTCCCAAGTGTGGAGTATGTTAAAAGAGTATCCTATGCTCTAGATCAGAAGAGTGGTTGGAAGGGGCCTGAGCTGCATCTTACAACCTGCCTATAGATTGTGCAGTGAATTTTAGGTCCTTTCTTCCATGAAGAATTTATTGCCAAGCCTATTTACTCAGGCTTTGTGCAGAGAAAGGTAACTTCCATTCATAGTAGACGAAGAACCATTTACATGAAGGATGCTCGAAAAAGCCCAATTCCTTCTTGTAGCTGGACAATAGTGTACTTTGCATGCACATGTACACTGTAATAACAACAATGCATATCATATATGTAAAAACTCAAGTTGAAAATTTAGAAAGTATTAGAACTAAAAGTTTACCCTCAATAATATTAAGTATTTAAGTATTTAAAGATTGGTCACATAGAACAAAAAAAAAATTGCATGTGGACCATCTGCTGGTTCTCCTCTCTAACCCACAATTGTAAGAACCCATAAAAAGGTCTAAGCACTTGTTTGGATATATGAATAAATGGAAGAAATCTAATGCTTTCTGACTAAGTTCATACGTATTAATAGGTCTTACTAACTTACAAGTGCCATAAAAATCAGTGTGCTGAGAGTACGGTGCTTAATATGTGGGAATCCAAGCATTGTGTAAATATGCTGCTCTTTTCTTTTTTCAGACATATAGTACTTTTGGCACCTAGAATTCTTTATGTTGGCACCTAGAATTTGTTTGGTTTGATAAAAGAAAAAAGATGGAAAAATGTTTAAATTATATTGTTATCAGCCAGAACCTAAATGCGAGCAGACAAGTCCATGTGGATCAATGGCCTAGAGGGGTCAAGAAGCTGGAGGATTCCACAACAGCTGGGAAGAGCTGGAGAGCAGACACCACTTGACTGATGTTTGCTGCTTTTGTATGGGTGTGCATGAGCCTCGGGAAAAGGTCTTGAGAGGACACTACTAGACTGGGATTACTTGTGAGCATTGTGGACTTAAATTCAAAGGAGACCTGAGGTCAGATGAAAGCTGAGGAGTCAAGGACCAGCATCCCCACCAGGCTGAGCAGACACCTCACCAGGTTGATGCATCTCAGCTTTATTTGTGCACATCTGCTAGGATTAGAGGCCTCAGGCTAAGGCTGGGGGAAAGGTTTTGGGTACCTCCAGAGGCAGGGATGGGATCGTGCTATTGTTTCACTGTTGTGGTTGAATTTCCTTAAGTTTCAGTACAGTAGACTAGCCAAATGTTAAGCTACTATATATATATATATAAGAGAAACTGATCTACTTTATCTTACCAATTTCTTCCACCCCTTCCTCCCCTGTTCTCCATGTTGTCCTCTAGTGCATTTCTAGTGCTTTGGGAAGCACTGTGGAAGGATTTTGCTTTCTCATCTGTCTGTTCAGCAGCATCACTCTGGGATGTTTGTCAGTTAGTTGAGGTAAAGCAGCAAGAGGAGATGATACAATTTGTTTTTTATTATTGCATAACACCAAAATGATAGCTTTGGTAACTTTTTAAAAATGTGTTTTTGTGATGGAGTAAGGGATTATAAAATGTTGCAAATTGTTATACATCATATTTTGGTTCCAAACAACCTGTAATACCCTAATAGAAAAAGAAACTTACAAAATTATCCTAAAAATGTATAGAATGATCCTACGGAACATATTGAAATTTCAATTGAGACTACCAGTCTTAGCACTTGAAAATAAAGATTTCAAAGTAAAAATGGGTATTTGCATTAGGACTTTCAGTGTCAAGTGTAGTAGCTAAAAAGTGGAATTATGCCACTTGTCTTTAACGACAATATTATTTTATTTTAATTGTTAGTCATTTCATTTTTGTAATAAAGAATAACTGGATATTCTTCAGTTTTAATGCACTGTCACTTTATATCTAGAGACTAGTGATCAAATCATGATTTAGTTCATGCGTTTTGTAATTACATTCTAGTTCCTAGCAGACAGTTGTCTACATCACAAAACCACTTGGAATTGGTTCAAACTTAATTTTACCCCTTTTATTTAGTTTAAATACTGATTATATTTATACCATCACAAACTCCCTTATGTAATTACACTGTGAAAATACTTCCTGTTCCTGTACAGATTTGTCATTTGGATTTCTGCTTCCTACCTATTAAATCAGTTTCCCTTTTCATTATTTTGAATGATGTCAAAGACTTTCCAGTTCTTAAATGTATAAATATGCATTATGTACAACAATGAAGAATGTATTCATATATATGAAACTGATATTCCTCATGTTCAAATATCTCACATTGCTAGAAGCTGACAATGAGAGAGCAAGTTAAGGCAAAAAGACATTAGGTTTCCATACCTTACGTCTTTTCTATTCAATTCCTAGAATCTTTTCCCAGAGGAACAGAAGGGCATGTCATACAGAAGCAGCTTTCTCCATCTGTGTGCTGCACTCAGTTCCTGTGCACCAGGCTACAAAAATGGTCAGACATTGATCAAGTGTTCTATCATCCCACAACAGCAACAGGGAGTTAAGGAATTTTTGCTTTCCTCAGTGTTCTGGGAGTGACTGACTTCATTCATGTATCACCTGCTGAGATTAGTGAGAGGTACAGGAACAGGAAGTATTTTCACAGTATGATTACACACGGGAGTTTGTGTTGGTAGAAATATCATCTGTATTTAAACTAAATATTTTAGCTCTTCTCACTATCCACATACTGTAAATTGAAAAAAGATAGGCCTGGCATGAAAATGAAGATCCAGCATGCAGTTGACAATTTGATAAGGATGAGGTACAAAAGTAAGTCATTAGTTTAATGAAGGTAACCATATGTAAAGGATTATAAAGGACTGCAAAACACTGTGGCAACAATTTGAATAAAGGGTAAGAGAAGTATTGACATCTGTTCTAATGGACACCAAATACCTCTGGAATACTGCAGGCCAAGTTCTTCAGAACTCCACAGAAGCTCCTCTGTCAGAAATTTCAATTACTGAGCTCAGAGGGAGGAGGAATAGCTGCTGTCCCTTGAATCACAAAAAATACCTGCACAAATCTTTTCTTGCACAGTGTCCCCTACTATACAATTAGCCATACCCCTGAGATGGGGGATTCAGAAGGAGAGAAGAGAGGCACTGACTTCATGATGCCTTTTGGCCTTTTTTAGTTCCATGGGAGGGATGGAGAAGCAGCAAGTCACACCCTGGAAGGCCTCAAGGAAAAGGAGAGTTAAAACTCATTGAAAGCCAGATCCATATCTGATGTAAATCAATATAGTTCTGATTTCAGTGTTACTAAACCAATTCACACCAGTTGAAAACCTGGCCAAGAGTTTCCAGTCCCCTGAGGTTTTCTCACACAGAGGATCATTTTGCCATACAAACTTTTACTCAAAAAAAATTGAAATGCATAAATACTCATAAGTCTAGTAAAAGTGTCAAGTGTACAAAAGAATTTTAGAATCTTAAAAACTGGTATCCAAATACCTGAATAACACAGGCAATGGCCTACAGATCAAACACTGGAATGTTTACAAGTTGTTTGCAGTAATATTCACACAAGATAAAAGGACTATCAAAATACATTTCTGTGCTACAAGAACAACTTTGGGGAGGTAAACAACAATAAGAAGTACAGGGAAAAAAGGGAAGCCAAAAATAGAAATCCCTAGAGAAGATACAGCAAGCTATGAGATATTGAGGCCAGCTGGCAGGTAGAGAGTAGAAGAAGGGAGGTATATAAGCTCCAGGATGTTGCAAGCTGTATATCCTAGTGACTGACCAGGGCCACTGTAGGGTAATTGGGAGTACCTGAGGGCAATTGAGAGGCAGCCAGGTGCAATTTAAAAGCTTCCCCGCCCCCAAACAAAAGTGATTGCAGAACTGTGACTTGCTCCGCAGCACATAGGGCCCCTGGGCTGGGACCCGGAGTAGAGGGTGGGCCCAGGTCCCAAACTCCCCCCTCCCTGCTCAGGAGCTATGCCAGTGAAGGCAGCCCAGAGGGCAATAATCAAGGCTGTCAGGGGAGCCACCCTGAACCACTAGCCCTAGCAAGTGCAAGACACACCACCGGTGTGCCGTCATCTGCCACAAAGCATACAGTCCTAAACTAATTCTTCAAGATAGCTTGTTTAAATTACTGTACAATATTATTAAACAGTTGTGCAAAAGGGACATTGTCAATTTAAAAATCAGTTCTGGCCCTTTGGTACCTGGCAAAATGACTGCAGTGACATAAAGGGACCCTAAAAGCTTCTTATTTGGCCAGGGGAGGATTCCTCTGATGCAGGCATAGTGGAAGGCAGCTGTAAATCTGCCCCCATGGAGCCCCTTGCAAGGCCTGGCATAGAAGACATACCAAGGATGGAAGGTGCATGTCAGGAATAGGGGGAAGCACTACAGAGATTCCAGGCAATTCAGAGACCCATAGGGCAGCATAGGGAGGCAACCTTAACTAGCCCCCCCACCTCTGGCTGTGAATTTTGTGCTGCACCTTTTAGACATGAAGTACAGAATATCATCTAATATGATGTAAATCAATTTCTTTACCTACCTTAATACTAACAATACCTTAGATTTTTAACATTCTTTCACTTTTAATAATACAAGTTACTTTTCTCCATGCTCTTTATTTATGTATATCTCTCAGCATATGAATGAAAAAATTATATATTTCAATTCACTTTTGTTTATAATATTTTTTATTTTCTGGCGCTTAGGACTGAAATATTTGGGTTTTAAATACCGCACAGTCATGT
This sequence comes from Pelusios castaneus, assembly GCA_007922175.1. Classification (NCBI taxonomy): domain Eukaryota; kingdom Metazoa; phylum Chordata; order Testudines; family Pelomedusidae; genus Pelusios; species Pelusios castaneus. The sequence continues at coordinate 7,938,075 of ML685776.1, forward strand.
TTATTTGTTGAAAAATAACTATTGAAGTCAATGGAACTGCACTGATCTACACCAGCTGAGGATCTTGTGTCCAACATCTAGCTGTCTGAAAATAACATTCTAGTCTATGGTATAATCAGAGCAATACCCGACATTCTCCAACAAATTTAGTCCTGAACAGACAGCAATAGCTGTGCTATTTCTTTGTTTGACTTGAGTCACTGCTCTAAGTTTTTCAGACAAAGTGCTTTCTCCTATCTGCAGTAATGATAAACGGGCATGCACACATACACGCACTAATCTTCATAGTCCAGCAGCTCTGTTGTTTAGACAAAAAGTTTAGTTTTTTCGTCTTGGCTACAGAGTACACTGTAGTGTCCCTAGTTTCCCTGGACAGGACCCGCAGGGAATGTAGAAAAGCCTGAAATTTGAAAATAAACAAAAAATGAAGAAATATGATTCTCAGCAGCAACATCAAGATTTTTAGAAAAGGTTGCTTGTGAACGTTCCCATTTCAGAGACACGCAGATGAATTAAAAGAACCTTGTGCAGAGAGATAAAAATTCACCTCTCTCTGCTGACAGGCATTTTTTATTTATATAGGAATTAAAAAATAGGTGATTATAGAAAGAATAGGTGATTCAGGAAAAAAAAACCCACATAAACCACAGAAAACTAAATAGTGAATGCTTCACAAGAGTCAGGGGCTCAGATATTAAGTAGCCATGATGCTTGCAGGGATAGGAGTTGTAGAGTGAACCTCATTTGAAGGTATTGATTCATAGAAGGTGCTTAGATACTGTGTTGATATATGCCTAGAAATACATTATATAAAGTGAAAGATCTTCAAAGGCATAAATGACAGTTAGAAATAGCATAATCTTGCAAATCATCACCAAATGATACATAAATATCAGTGAATGAATGTACTGTAATGGTCAATATATATGCATTATTGTCCTCTCTGGATAGAATCAGACCTTCTCAAATATTTGAGATTATACTAGCTAGTAGCAACTGTCCTAACAAGCCACAGATCTGTATCACATGGGTGCTTCTACACTTGTAAATTAAGTCGACTTAAGCAGGCTTAAATCAACTTAATTTACTCTGCGTCTACACTACAGTTTCCTTAAGTCGATTTAAGCCGCTGCTTAAATCGACTTAAGGAAATTTTAAGATGACTTATTAAGACCTGCTTTTACTTCGACTTACTAAGCCAACTTCAGCCAGTGTAGACGCAGAGTAGCCCTAAGTTGACTTAAAGGGCCCCCAGGGCTCCCCACTGACCTCCCTGCCATGGTGCCTGGCACAGCCAGAGCCTGGTATGCCCACCCACAGGGCAGGACACAGCCCTGCCCACCCTGCTCCTATACCCTGCCCCTGTCCCTGTCCTGCTCAGCCCCCGTGTACCTGAGCTCCCTGGCACTTTTAAAGGGGTGTCCCCCCTCCCACCATGGACCACTTCCAGTTTCACCTAGCCCCTAGAAGTTGACCTAGGCGTCCAGTGTGGATGCTCTAAGTTGATTTGGCAAGGTCAACTTAAAGTTGACCTAAATTTACAGTGTAGACATGTTAAGTTGACTTACTTGAACAAGTGTAGACATAGCCTTAGAGTCTCCTTTAGTTTATGTGGTGGATGTCTGTGGTGTTTTTTTAGTTTTGTTTTGTTAAGCCCAAGGTCTTGGACTCTTTAATGCTGCCTGTTTTTAGCTGGTGATTGTAATGTGTATGAAGTATACCATAGACTGCAACTACACTGGTAAATTAAGTCGACTTAAGCTTGCTTAAGTCAACTTAATTTACCCTGCGTCTACACTACAGTTTCCTTAAGTCGACTTAAGCAGCTTGCTTAAGTCGACTTAAGGAAAATTAAGTCGACTTTATTAAACCTCCTTTCCACTAGACCTAAGGCTTAAGTCGACTCCCTAGAGTCGATTTAAGCCAGTGTAGCCCTGGGGTAGCCCTAAGTCGACTTAGGGCTACCCCAGGGCTACACCAATGCCCTCCCTGCCAGGGTGGGCACAGGGGGAGCCTGGCATGCCCCCCCAAAGGGCAAGGCAGAGCCCTGCCCACCCTGCCCCTATGCCCTGCCCTGTCCCCCTTTGCCCCATTGTACCTATGTACAATGGAGCAAAGGCTGAGCCTCCTGGCATTGGGCAAGGGGTGACCCCCCTGCCCCCGTGGACCTGCCTTAGGTCCCCCTAGCCCCACAAAGTTGACCTAGAGCATCCAGTGTGGATGCTCTAGGTTGACTTTGTAAGTTCCCCTTTAAGTCAACTTTAATTTTCAGTGTGGACACACTAAGTCAACTTAACTAAGTCGACTTTAAGTTAAGTTAAGTCGACTTAGTTAAAGTCGACTTAAATTACCCAGTGTAGACATAGCCATATGTATGTTGGTGATATGCAATGATAAACTGTATTTGCCATGCACCTGTGAGTGCCTCACCTGCACTTTGGCCCATTAATCTAACTCCCACTGTATTTATTCTAACATTCCAAACCCCTTAGCAGCTTCAAACAGCTGTGACATTTTTTCAAAACCTGCCAAAGAAATGTTTCCTTCTTTCCCCTCAACTAGGGAATTTCCCCCCACCAAATTACACTCACCCAAGGACCAAGATGGGAACATTGGCTATGTCTACACTGAAAACTGCTAAGTCAGCTTAGTTAAGTCGACCTAACAAAGTCGACTTAAGTCGACTTAACTATGTCGACTTAGCGTGTCCATACTAGAAGCCTCAGTCGACCTAGCACGTCCATGCAGGCATTTGCTAGGTCGACTTAGGAGGGGTGCATCATGGGAAGTGTGCCAATGTGGCACCTGAGAAGGGCCCAATAAAAGAGGAAGTGAGCTCAGCACCTTCCATTGTGCCTGGCAACATTCAGCATGAGGAGGTCATGGACTGCACTCTGTCGATGCAACTTGCCAGGAGGGTGCTTGACACCTGCTATGCACTGTCCAGTGCTCTGCTCAGCTGGAGCACGCTGTTCCTGGACCCTGAAGCGCGGAGGCAGACAGCAGCACCACCACCCTGCTGACCCTGCAAGCTGCCCTGTTGCTGCAAGGGCCCTGTTGCTTATGGCCATGGGAAACCAGCAGCAACTGGGATGACAAGCAGTGGATCCAGAACTTCAGGATGAGCAAGCAGACCTTCCTGGAGCTGGGCCGCGAGCTCACCCCGGTCCTGCAGCACAGGGACACCAACTTCCGACCCACCCTGCTTGTTGACAAGCGAGTGGCCGTCACAGTCTAGAAGATGGCAACCCCAGACTCCTTCCACTCCGTTGCTCACCAGTTTGGGATTGGAAAGGCCACCATGGGGGACGTCCTCCTGCAGGTCAGCAGGGCCATCAACAGGGTCCTGCTAGCCCGCCTTGTCATCCCGGGCAACCTGCTGGACACCCTCGACGGCCTTGCTGCACTCGGCTTCCCCGACTGTGGGGGCATCGTGGACGGGACCCACATCTCCGTCCAAGCCCCAGACCACTGGGCCATGGAATACCAGAACTGCAAGGGCTACAACTCTGTGGTCCTACAGGCCCCCATGGACCACCAAGGGATCTTTACAAACATTTATGTGGGCTGGCTGGGGAAGGCCCACGATGCCCATGTGTTCAGGAACTCCGGCCTATACCAGCACATGCAGGCAAGCACCTTCTTCCCTCCACACACCATCACCCTAGGGGATGTGCAGGTGTCCATCCTGATCCTGGGAGATGCCACCTACCCAGGGGTTAAAGTATGCCGGAATGCACAGGAACGCCGTTCTGGGGCCCAGAAATTTGGCGGGCCAACATTCTGGGGCCCAGGAAACCAGAAAACTCCAGCGGAACGCATGTTCCACTCTGCCCTGCAGACAGGCTGCTGCTCAGCTGGGAGCAGCAGCCGCCAGCCAGGCTGGGGAGTTTTCAAAACTCCCGCCCTGAGCATGCTCCAAAAGAGCATGTTCAGGGCGGGAGCAGCCTCCTGGCCAGCGCAACTCTGGACGTCCCAGCAGCTCTCCGGCCAGGTAAGTTGGGGGGGCTGGGTGGGGGAGAGGGGCCGGAAAGCTGGGACTGGGAGTTCTGGGGAGCTGGGACCGGGAAGGCTAGGTGTGCTGGGGAGTCGGTGGGGGCTGGGCGGGCCGGGGAGCTGATGGGGAACTGGGGGGGTCAGGGAATGGGGGCTGGGAACTGGGAGGGTGGGGGCCACAGAGCCAGTCGGGGGGTGGGGACCGGGAGGGTCCTGGCGCTGGGGCTGGGAGCCGATGGGGACCGGGAGGGTCCTGGAGCTGGGACCAGGGAGCCGATGGGGACTGGGAGGGTCGGGGGCCACAGAGCCAGTCAGGCGGTGGGGCCCGGGAAAGTCGAGGAGCTGGGGCCAAGGAGCCGGAGCCAGCGAGCTGCTGGGCAACTGGGGGCCCATGGAGCAGGAACTGGGGGCCTGGGGAGTGCCCAGGCTGGACAGGACTCAGCTTCGGGGTCCGTAAGGGGAACTCGGGGTGTGGGGTGGGCTCCCCTGGGGGGCTCTGTGCTGGGGAGCCCGGCCCAGTCCGCCTCCTGCACGGTCCCAGCGTGCAGCTGGGAGCCGGGCTATGGCTGCTTGCTTCCCTTCCAGGCTTGGGGATGCAAGCAGCCCTTTCTTTCTCTTCTTTCTTTCCTTTTCTTCTTCTTCCTTTATTATTATTTTTTTAAAAAAAACCCTTTAAAATTAATTTTAATTAAAAACCTTTATAAAAAACTTTTCTAAAATTAAATTTCAATTAAGATTAATTCAAATTCAATTTATTAAAATTAAACCCAATTAATTTTAATTACAATCAAATTTAATTCAATTAATTTTTAATTTATTTTTAATTAAATAAACTGGTAGCCCTTCAAGGTTTTAAAAATCTGTATTTTGGTCCCTCAACTGAAAAGGTTGGGAACTGCTAATTTATAATGCAAAATTTTAAGTGTGTTCATTTGCTTCTTTTTTGTCTTTCTAATGATACTGCTATATTGGGGGGGGTGGGGAGGGAGGAGGAGTCCTGTGGCACATTTAAAGACTAACAAATGTAGTTGTAATTTGTGAGTCTTTAAGTGCCATAGGACTCTTTTTTTTTGGTTTGGCTGATCTACACTAACATGGCTCCCCCTTTGATCTTGAATAGAAGTAATTCTAAAAGTAAATGTGTGTTTTGTTCAGGCCCCTAGAAAGATGTCATAAGGCTACCCAGCAGTGCTGTCTCTAGTTCTAATAATAACTCCTTGTATGAAAAGGTTTCAGTGACATGGCCCTCGGGCCAGTATCCTAGTCCTCATGTGGCCCTCGTGGAGATTTGAGTTTGAGACCCCTGTAGATAGTGTTGTTAGGTCAGCATGAATTTAACATCTTTTATTTGGGTGGTGGTCAATCACCATCCAGACCTTATTACTTACAGCAGTTAAATGGTGTTGATATGGGTCGTGTTTTGCATACCAATGTTGTTTGTGATCACACAATAGACCATATATCTGTGAAGATGAAACATAGTTTGTGTTCGTGTCATTTCTCAGCAAATTTCTGTTTTAATTGATGAGCGTACGAGCTTAAGTAAATTTTCTTGTCTTGTAATTTACTTGCACATAACTTTTGATGCAAACATGTACATCCTGTTACATTTTTTCTTGATCTGATTGAACATAGGCAGCAATGATGCTGATGGCGTTGTATTAGCTTTGCTGCAGTGTTTGACAGCACATGGGTTCATGGAGGAATTTCTCAAAGATAATTGGATTGGTTTAGGTATAGATGGAGCCTCTGTCATGTTAGGCAGTAAGCCTGGTGTTTGCTGCAAAAGTAAAGACACGCTTTCCACTTTGATAAGTTGGCATTGTTTTAATCACAGGTTGAAATTGGCTGTGGCTGATACTATCAAATATTGCAGTGAAGTTAATCACTTTAAATCATTTGTGGATTCATTCTGTGATCTGTACAGTCAGTCGCCGAAGTGCTCGAGAGAGTTGGCTGAATGTGCGAGTGATCAGGAAGTCCAGCTTAATGGTATTGGACATGTATTAGATGTACGTTGGGTTGCCTCTAGCTACCACACTGTATGAGCTGTTTGGTAGTCATATGCAGGCCTCCATAGCCACTTCTTGGAAAAAATCAACTGATTTCTCATTAAAAGGGAAAGATAAAGCAAAATTTGCTGGCATGGCAAAAAAACCCCCAAAAACCTGGAGAATTGTTTTTTGTTAAAAACTTGGGTCTCATGCTTGATGCTCTGGAGGAACTTGCAGACCTGTCCTTGGCGTTGCAAAAATCTATCTACAGCAAGTAAGTTGATAAGTCGACTAGTTCAGGTATTCATAGCTCGTAGAGGGTGTGATTCAGAGTTCTACCAAGAGGCTTGTGAGGTGATTGCTGAGATTGCGTTAAAGGTGTATGTGTAAACATATCTGTGGATACTGGCAAGCATATTGAAATTTCTAAATGTCAGTTTTACCAGGTCTTAGTGGACTGTATGAGTGCTAGATTGTTGCCAGACTCAGAAAACATTTAAGCAGTGCTGTTGAAGCACTTGACTCATCATGTTTCACTACAGAGCTGTCACTGGAATTTGGTGAAAGTGACTTAAAATTTTTGTGTTCCAAGTTTTGCATTGCATTTAATGAAGTGAAATGTGTATATCGGGAATATAAAGATCACAATACTTACTGTGTCATGCAGTGTTTGCTAGTAATTGCTATAGACATAAATGCCATATAAAATTATAAATATTTTTATGGAGCGATAACTGATACATATGGTACTGAGAAGTCGTTGCAAATGCATACCTAGGCTGGGGCCTGCACATGCATGTAGGGGGCCTGGACAATACGGGAAGGGGGCTGAGAGATCAGGAGGGTTCTAGGGCCCAGCAAATTATACTTTAACCACTGTTTGCTACTACCCAGTAAAGTACCTGAAAATTCCAAAATGAAGCCCTTTTAAATTCTCCTGGCAAAACTGATTTGATAATAAGGCAAAAATATAAAATAATTCAAGAAATATTAATATATGCAATAATTAAACATGGAGGAGAGAAAGACATAAGTAATATTTTTATTAGCTGCAAGTGATATTCTTACAATTATAGACAGTAGAGTCATCTTAAATACCTGACTCAAACACATATTAAAAAAACTCAGGGCCTAATACAATGTGCATTGAAGGCATTTGGAGTATTTCCACTTTTTTAAACCAATTTTTGGATCAGGCATGTTTAATGTTAGATCCCTTAGAATAAATAAATAGAAAAGAGATTTAAAAAAAGAGATAAGGAAGGAACTCCTGTAGTGAACTAGGAACTTTTAAATAATATGTTTGTTTTTTCTATATGTGGAATGACAGAACAGGACTAGTACTCTATTAAGGAGGAGAAAGGAAGGATAGTGAGATACGGTGGGTATAGTTTTTTTGACTAAGGGAGATGGGGAAGGAACATTTTAGAGAGTGAAGGTAATAAAGGTGCAAAGTTCCCAGATCCTTGCCTGAGTTGGGGCTAGAAACAAGGATGTGACTGGATAGATAGATGAATCTGAACAGGTGTTTGTTAGTGGATGAATGTGGAAAGAGATTGAGAGCAATGGGTGAGAGGAAAGACAGAATAGGATATGAATATGAGATTACTCTTGGGGGAATTCTGCATCACTGCGCATGCACCGAATTCATGTCCCCTGCAGAGAGAACAAAGAGCAGCTCACCATAGCAGCCAGCTGTAGATAGGGAAAGTCAGCATCAGGTCCACAGGGCCAGGAGAGGAGTCACAGGATATAGGAGAAAGCTAGAGTAATGCACACAGGGCTGCTGTGGAGTCACATAGACTGGGGTACAAAAGGGCTAGTTGGGGAGGAATAGACTGGTGTGTGGGCTGAATGGGAGTGGGGGTACAGGTCCACATAGGGAGAGGGGCTGTAAGGTGCTGGGCCACATGGGGATGGGGCAGAGGGGTGGCTGAGTGGAGTTGTAGGGGATGGGGAGAGACGGTGCAGGGAAACTTGGGGATTAATGTACCTATCTGAATGGGAGAGACCAGGGTCTGCATCGGAATGGCTCCCCAGCTCCCTAACAATCCTTCTCCCTAAAAAAGACTATTCCATAATTCTTCCACTCATATCCAACAACCCTCCAGGTTCTCTCCCTGGCTCCTTCCCACCAATTAATTCCCTTTCCCTCAGCAACTCCTTGACTCGACTCCCCCAAGTCTTTCCATTTCTGTACTGTAGTTTAAATGAATTATTATTCAAAGTTCTGTATTTATATGGCTACTATCTGTCAAAAAATATTTATATATTTATTTATGTATTTATATGGCTACTATTTGTCAAAAAATATTTCCTGAAACTATTTTGTCTGTATTAAGAAACACTTCCTGATAGCTATTTTATAATACCTTACAAAAATCATTGAAACTGGTGTGATTATATTGTTTATTGTGACCAATCAAATATGCAGAATTTTTAATTGTTGGTGCAGAATTCCCTCAGGACTAGCGATCTGACTTAAACCACACCAAGTTCCGTGCGGGGTAATTTTAAAGTAATAGCGATTTCCCCTAAAGGAGCCGCCTTCCCCCAGCCAGTGCTGCCCGAGTTCCCCCACGTCCCGCATACCCCACCCCCCCCCCCCCACGCAATCCCCATCCACGCGTTCGCTTGTCGCTCCGCCCCCTTCGGCTGACGCACTCCAGTTCCGAAATCCCTCCCGGCCCGCTGGGGCGCTGACAGTTCTTGGGCGGCTTTCGCGCATGCGCGGCGTCGCCCCTGCGCAGGCGTCGCGCGACGCGCGAAATTTCCAAACCGGCGGCGCACGAACCCAACCTCCACGGTGGGGGGGCTGGTAAGACGAGGGGGCGGGGCTCCGAGGGGAGGGTCGTGGGGGGATGGGCTCCTCCTGCTCCGCGCGGGGCCGGGACCGCCGACTGAACTAGCCCCGCCAGCGTCGGGCGGTAGACCAGAGGCTGCCCCGCGGCTGCCGGGCGGGCAGTGCCCGTGTCCTTCCGGCTGCGGGCGGCGGTGAGTCCTTGGCCAGGCCGGCCGCGAGCGCCGCGCTGGGAAGAGAAACGGGAGAGGACCCTGCGCGCGCCCCTCGCTCCGCCCGGCCTGCTCGTTTTGCGCTGCTGAGAGAAAAGCCGCAGCTACCCTGCTGGATCCTGGAGCTGCTGCTTCTCCCTCCCTGAAACTAACCAGCTGCTTAGCGCCTGGGGAGGCCTTTTAAATTGTTACACAGCGGCCAGCTGGCGCCCCCCGGTCCCTGGGAGTCCTGTCTGCGACCCACCCCCAGCAGTTCCTGGAAAACGTGACTGGGGGGCGGGGCAGCTGCCTGGGCCAAGGTTTACTCCGCTCCCCTATTATACTGTTTTGCATTCCTTGAATCTCTCCCAGCTGTCCGTAGCAAGGGGCTTTAGGAGCATCAGTGAATTAGACAAACATGGAGTCCCTTTTAAAGACTAACACCTTTTTTTTTTTTTTATCCCGTGAGCTTTCGTGGGAGAAAATCCCACTCTGTCATCTCCCTTTGGCTGTAAGCTTGGGAAGACAGAGACCAAATTAATTTCTCTTACTATTTAAGTCAGTAGAGCAAAGGCAGGGATGTACTGGGCTCTGTATTTGTAATGTTTCTTAAAACTTGTATGGAAAGGTGATTTTTTTTCACAACTTCATAAACTCATATTCATTAATGCATGTTGCTTGCCATACAGCATCCCTAGCTTCTCCATGCTAGACTGCTGATGTGTTTCATCCTTGTTCTGTAGCTAGCGAAGATAAATGTCACTTTGTCGTGGTTATTGAACTTTTGTGAGAAGGTTGTCATTTATTGTCAAACAGGCAGGTGACTTCTATGGTTTGGATATATATATATTTACTAGGAACTACAAGGAGACAATGCATGTAAATATTCATTTCACATAGGTCACAGCCACCAGAAAACAAAAGATCTGTTTCTGTCAATACTAACACAGGCTGGATTTGAATTGACAATACACTGAAGAAAGTCTTTGTATCTTTAAAATGACCCTAACCATCTGGTCTCCCGTTAAGGTGTCACTTTACAGTTTCTAGAAAACGGCTTTAGGTTTCATGCCAACAGCATACAATTTAACATCCAAATACCCAGCCAAAAGATTCACTGAGGGAAGGTAGAATAAATAACTTACAATTTTGCTATGCTGGGTTTAGTGCAATCTGAATAATTTTTGAACTGTGCAAGCCAGCATTTTGAGACATCTGTGCTCTAGTGCAGAAACTGTCGTTGTACACCTTTTGCCACAGTATATCATCTCTTTTTCAAATTGAAATTATTATTTACTATTAATTACCATTATTATTAACTATTTACTAATAATTATTTGTTATTACTCTGTTAGGCAGAGAAAAACAAAAAATGGTGCCTACCCCAAGGAGCTTACAATCTTAAGTATAAGACAGTAAGTAGGCAGCAGAGTACAAGGAAACAATAATACATTATTGGTTAGCATAAAAAGCAGTGGTCATCATAAACCAGCAGACTAATTGCTGCCAAGTATAACGCAGGCATCATGGCAAAGGAGAGTTTTGAGGAAGCATTTGAAAGTGGATAGTGAGGTAACTTTGTGGCTGATTATGGTGAACCTCCTCCCAAGTGTAAAGGACAACATTGGAGAGAGCGTAAATAAAACTAAACAAGTGGGCTAGTATGAGCTGAGGGAAGGTGAGTGTTGGCAGCTCAGTAGAAAATGAAAAATGATTGGTAGAGTGGGGATTGGCTGTGAAGGGCGTTGAAAGTGAGTTCCAGCAGTTTACTGCATCAAGCACAGAAAAGGCGGAGCCAATAAAGCAGGGGTCGGCAGCCCCTGGCACATGTGTCAAAGCTGGCACGTGCGCCTATTCATAGCTGCATGCAGGGCTTCTGGCCCTGTGGCACTGTGGCTGCCCCTCCCCTTCTGGCTTCACCCCCAGCGGGGCCTGGGGCTGCAAGAGCCATGTGTGTGCCATGACATCTGTCTTCTCTGGCCCCGCCCCTGGCATCTGCTGAGGGTTGGAGGTGTATGGCTGGCACAGGGGCTGGCAAAGGTTGCCGACCCCTGCAATAGAGGGACACAAAAGAAGCGTCAAGAGAAACAGCCAAGTTTGTTTGAGGTTTTTATTCACAAGCATAGATGGGACAACTTGAAAAACAGATAGTAAGGAAATATAATGCCATTCCCTCTTTCTTCACTGGTGATGATTCAGACTTTCTGTATTGTTCCAACCACTTCAAAAATATCCGAATTACTTTTCTGAAGGTAAGGTTTTCCTACCTGTGACTCATAAGACATAGTTTTACATGGGACCAACTGTCTGTACTTTTTACCCTCATTTTGCTTCCTTTACGTTAGGGTTGCTGCCTTTCTATCTTTGTGGGATGACACTGTGTCATATTATGGTGACAGGAACTATTTCAGGGAGATTTGGGATACTTTAAAGCTAGTGACAGGCCTGTGAAAAATATTGTCTTATAAGTCTGGGGATAGACAACAAGTTCTTTTCTCTCCTCCCATCTTTCATCCTATCTTTTTGGTTATATTTTCTCCCTTCCTGCTGTCTCATCTCTCCTCCTCCATCTTTCTATAATGTATAGGCTGATATTTGTTCCTCCTACCATATTTTGGCTAGAAATATATCTCCTAAATTATTGCCCTCTAGTGGATATAAACCCTAAAACTGTCTACTCCCAGTGGAGATTTTCCTAGTGACAAACTCATAGGATCATAGAAACTGGAAGGGACCACGAGAGGTCATCGAGTTCAGTCCCCTGCATGGCAGGAGCAAGTACTCTCTTAAACCACCCCTGACAGGTGCTTGTCTAACCTGCTGTTAAAAACTTCCAATGATGGAGATTCCACAACCTGCCTAGGAATTTATTTCAGGGGTTAATCACCCCGACAGTTAGGAATTTTTTTGTAATGTACAATCTAAACCTCCCTTCCTGTAATTTAAGCCCATTCCTTCTTGTCCTATCATCAGTGGTTAAGGAGAACAATTTTTCTCCCTCCTCATGAAAACTATTATCATGTCTCCTCTCAGTCTCACCTTTTCCAGTCTTGTGAGTTTGGAAAAGAAAATCAAGATTTCTATTCCCTACATTGCACATACATGTTAGAGCTGTATGTACATAGTCACTGATTGTTATACATTATTCTTAGGGATTCATCTCTTTTCCTTCTCTTTCTTTCATCATTCTCATGTCATCTATCTTCTTATTCCATATAATTTTTCCTTTCCTGACTGTATGTGTTTTTAGTATGTATGTACAATTGTAGAGCCGTTATATTTATGGCAGAATATTCATTTTAGGAGGTGGCATGATTTGTACCTCTAGCAAAAGTTTTTCTTACACTGAATCACCCTTAAATCTGTTTTGTGAATCAGTCTCTTGAAAATGACTACACATATATCAAAATTTCCCTTAGATAAACTTATATGATACTAATCCAAAACAAAAGCCTTTAATTTTAGAAAAACTTGTAGTTGTGTAAAGATAGCAAACAAATTCTTGTTGATCAATACAACCTGTTTTATACCAACCTGATTTTAAAAACGTGTAAAAGATTTCCAGACTATAAAGACTTTTTATATTTTATAAATAGTAGAACAGCTGCAATAAATCAAGTAAAATTTCAGATTAAACAGTTTACATTTTACTGAAGAGGGTATTCCCGGACCTATTTTCACAGTAAAACTTTCCAGTATACATGTTATCGTAAATACATTAATAATGTTTCTATAATAAAGGTAGTGATAATGTGTCATTAAAAATCCATATTTTCATTCACTCTGAGCTTTGGAATAAAAATATCTGAAAATTAGCATGTTTGGTTTTAGCCTGATAGAAAATCTTTCCTGCCAGGTTCCCCCAGTTCCACTTTAAAAAAAAAAAAAAAAAGTTAATCTGTTTGTGACTTATAGAAATGCAAAATATTTTTGACTGTAAAGACAAACTTGTTGCCAAATTTCATTCCTGTAGTCACATTGTATACATTACAGAACATTTTAAAATATTGATAAGATGCTCTTTTTATAGGAAAGTTTACTTAGTTTTAAGTTATTAATAAAGAGTATGTCTATGAACAGTAATCTGTAGATGATTCCACTTTGAGTTGTACATTCTGCTTCTAATACTGAAATAATAATTATATAGCACTTTTTATCTGCAAAATATTTTAAAAGTGACTCTTCAAAGGAATGTTTAATACAGGTGGGAATATGATTTACATTTTATATTTATGAGGTAGTACAGCAGGTGAATGGGAAAAAAATGAGGTTTTTCATTATTTGGCTTCAATGATGTGCCCTCATCCCAAGAATACAAATTCTTAGCAGTATAGACAGTATATAAATATACTGAGGAATAGTTGTAAAAAGAGAGAAATCTGTATTAATTCAACACTGCTTAAGATTTAAACCTTCTACTGTCAGAGATTTCTGAGTTAAGGATCCTCAGATAACCTTGAAGCATAGTTCTACTTTGAAAAGTGGCACTGTAAAAACAGAGATGCCAGCCCTCCATAATTGTGACCTTTATTAGATGACCTTTATATTAACTTTGCTTTGCCCGTCTTTCTGTCCATCTGTATTATCTGTGCTTTCACACCTTTTTCCAGCAGATGGTGTAATGTTTATAGGTTTTAATGGCAATCTGTGCCCGGCACAACGCCTGCTAGGCATCTGGTTCTGTGGTACAAGGATTGACATAGGAGCCTGAGAGCACAGTAGTCATGGGTTTGAATCCCATCTGGGGTTGAAATGCTGCTGTTCATAGGTTTTGATCGATCTACTTTTAGTCTTGATGGAAAAATAATAAAAAACAAGTTTTTGAGCACAGACGACCTTCAAACCAACACACTAAAAGGGATAAAACAAGTACAGAAGT
>ML685776.1:7952034-7976465 GCA_007922175.1 Pelusios castaneus
ACCAATGCAGTAAGATAGTCTCATTAGATGACCTTTATATTAACTTTGCCAAAGGTTGTGCTAAAGGTTGGCCGGCCAGTGTAGCATGTACAGTGCCCAGCCGACCTTTTGCAAACAAATGCATTCACGGTGCTTAAAATGCCTCGTGCAAGAAATCTGACCAATCTGAATTACCTCTGTACTTGTTTTGTCCCTTCTACTACATTGGTTTTAAGGTCGTCTGTTTAAAAAAACTTGTTTTTTAAAGTAATATGAAATTACTAAATGAGGCTTAGATCTTCAAATTTTTCAATGACATTTAAAAACTGGAAGGATAAGGAGTGTGAGTCTGACTAACATAGCACTGCAGCTGAGCAGTTATTCTTTTCCACTGCAGGCCCCTATGTGCGAAAACACCCAGGGTTTGGCCATGTCCACGTTGCGCACAGTGCACACCATATTATTGGACAGGCTGGGAGAAATTTGAAGGGCTTGGTTGCATTGGTGAGATCTGTTGCAGGGGGAGCCTGTTCCAGGCCAGTGTGGGGCCTGAACGATTGGTTGGTTGCTGCACTGCTGCTTCAGGGAGCAGACGGCTGGATCGAAGATGCTAACAGGATGCAGTGGGGATGACATGCTGGCTCCCTGTGCCTTCTTCCCCAGCACAGCTGCCAATACTGAGTGCTTCCAGGTCTGGGGCACATCAAGGAACCACATCTAGCCCCATAGTACATCCGCCATCCAGTGCCACTTGCAGCTACTGGTGCCTCATCATCCTGAGCCTAGCCAAAGGCTAGGAGGATTGGGTGTGACATCCCTTTCCCCTGCCGCCCTGGGGCAGGAAGGACCCAATGTGACCCCCCCCCCCACCCTTGCCCACTGGGGCCAAGGCCAAGAAGGCAGGTAGCAGCATGCAAATAAAGCAGTTCTTCACCATAGGCATTGACTATACAATGATCTGTGCCTAAGTGTTAGTAACAGGATTGATCATTGAGTGTAAATTGTCAGTTGCATTAAACACTCATCTCTTGAAGCTTTTGTAAACTGCTTTTCCTGATTCAGAAAATGGCAGTAAATACATGTGTGCTTTCACAGATGCGACAGCCATTATCATAGAACTAGCAACTGATAGTGTGAACCACCTAGCAGAAAGTGTACAGCATTCATCATTTACTCTAGCTTCTGATAGCGATGAAGGTAAGTAAGAAGTTCCTGATCATTGTGTGACATTTTGACGAAGGCAAGAGTAAAGTGATCACCTTATTGCTGTCAGTCCCAACTAATATAGAAAATGCTAATGGATATAATATTGTTCAGTTTCTCATTTCAAATGTGGAAGCCAGGAAAATCCTGTTGTCAAAGTGTTTGGCTTTTGAAAATGACAGTGCTTCTCTCATGATGGGCTTGAATAAAGGTATTGCACCAGTTATTCAAGAGCAAGGTCCATCTGTTTTTCTTGAGTTACCTATGTCATCTTGTGCACATCGTGACTGAGTGCCTGCCCATCGCCATAGATGAACTCCTAACTGACATCTTCTATTATCTTAATCAGAGCACAGAGCATCACTAGGATGTCATCATGTGTCAGAAGTTGTGTGATGTGTGTCCTCCACTCCTGAGGTGTTTGTAACCTAGAGACTCCGCTGTGTATGCAGAAATAGTTGAAATTGCACTCAGAATGAGTGCTACATATTTGTTATTGTTTTCTTCATGCAGTGGTTTCTGAATCTGCTGAAGGATCAATCACAGCAAGACATACTACAGAAGTTGTTTGCACAGTAGCAGATTGATGACTTGTCCTCTGTTCTAGTGTGCATCAGTTATGATGAACAGTGGCAGACCATATGAATATATAAAATGTTGAAGCATGCAAGCAAATGCTGGCTGTCACTTTACCTGGATCTGACCCCACTTATCCCACAGTGGTAACTACTGACCATGTTCTTCTGAACTGAGGCAGCCAAATTGGAAGGAATTCATTTTTGAGGCACCAGGCGCAAAACTATTATTATCAGTCTACATGGTCTTCCTTTGCAGCATCCTAAAACTGGCACAGATGCTGCTAAGTCTTATGCTAAAGCTGAGAAGCCACCAAGACCAGAGCATAAGTAACAACCTAGTGAGAGTCGAGATGGGCCTTGCAGAGCAGAAATCAGCTATATTAGCAACAACCAAAACTGAACCTGGAGTAGCAGTGACCTAAAGCCTGTTATCAAAGTCGAAGCTGGGCATTTCAGCAAAACAAAGATTATCCAAAAAGCATTGTGACTGCAAACATACAGATCAGGTTGCTAATGCCAAACATGACAAAGCAATTAAACAGACATCGGATGCCATCACTGTGCCAAAAATAAGCTGCAGAACTGAGTGTTAAAAGTCATGATTATATAAGACATTTGCTAATTTCTTCACAAATGAAACCTTACAGCCTGTTTTTAGACTAAACAATCCTGATCTGTGACAAAATGAGCATTGCAAATGGAGGATCCTCTGATTCACACAGTAAGATGTCAGTTATTTAGTCTGCTGAAAGAATTTCTTGTCATATTCGTCAAGAATTTCTTGTCATATTCCTCAGTGATGATAGAAGCAAAGTGCCTGACAGCAGTCGAGTACAACTTCACTTCTAATCAGAAAGACAAGCAGGATATTATAACTGTGGCCAAGACACATGGGGTGCATCTACACTTGTAAATTAAGTCGACTTAAGCTTGCTTATGTTGACTTAATTTACCTTCTGTCTACACTACAGTTTCCTTAAGTCGACTTAAGCAGGTTGCTTAAGTCAACTTAAGGAAAATAAAGTCGACTTAATGAAAATTAAGTCAACTTTATTAAACCTCCTTTTAGGTCGACTTTAGGCTTAAGTCGACTTTTTTAAGTCGACTTAAGCCAGTGTAGACCTGGAGTAGCCCTAAGTTGACTTAGGGCTACTCCAGGACTCCCCCACTGTCCTCCCTGCTGGGGGGGGGGGCACAGGGGGAGCCTGGCATGCTCCCCCACAGGGCAGGGCAGAGCCCTGCCCACCCTGCCCCTATGCCCAGCCAGGGTCCCTGTCTCCCTTTGCCCCATTGTACCCATGTACAATGGGGCAAAGGCTGAGCCCCCTGGCACTGTGCAAGGGGTGCCCCCCCTGTCTCCGTGGACCTGCTTTAGGTCCCCCTAGCCCCTAGAAGGTAACCTAGGCGTTGAGTGTGGACGCTCTAGGTCGACTTTGTAAGTTCCCCCCAAGTCGACTTTAAATTTAAGTGTGGACATGCTAAGTCAACTTAACTAAGTCGACTTAGCTAAAGTCGATCTAAATTTACAAGTGTAGACATAGCCATGGTTATCAGACACAACTCAGAGTGGAAGCAGTTATCAAGTCCTGGGTCTGTTTTAGAGAGCAGAGCGAGGCTGAAGGACAGACAGTCGAAGCTGTTCTCTATGACAGGGGTGAACATACGTGGTAAGGAAACTGCCACTGCTTGATCCTGAACTGCTACAGTAGAATCTCAGTTATGAACACCAGAGTTACAAACTGACCAGTCAGCCACACACATCATTTGGAGCCAGATGTCCACAATCAGGTGACCACAGAGAAAAGAAAAAAAAAAAGGCAAGCAAATATATTACAGTACTGTGTTAAACATAATGTATTTTAAAGAAGAAAAGGGAAATCAGCATTTTCCTTCTGCATAGTCGTGTTCCAAAGCTGTGTTAAGTTAATGTTCAGTTATAAACTTTTGAAAAAATAACCATAATGTTTTGTTCAGAATTACGAACATTTAAGAGTTGTAACTTAGAGACTCTGCTGTGTATGCAGAAATAGTTGAAATTGAACTCACAATGAATGCTACATATTATGTTGTTGTGTTCTTCATGCAATGGTTTCTGCATCTGCTGAAGGATCAGTCACAGCAAAACACGGTACAGAAATTGTTTACTCAGTATCAGATTGATGATTTGTCATCTGTTCTACTGTGCACCAGTTATGATGAACAGTGGCATACCACATCACAGATAATGGATGTATGTGGCAAAACAGTGTAGAATGCTCTGGCTCAGGTAATGAAAACAATCCCTGTAATACCTCAAAGCAACTCTGACTCAGGATTTTCTGTTGTGTGCAAGAAACAAACGGAGTTCAGGCCAAATCTTGGTAATAAAGGCTTGGAATCACTGATCACTGAAGTGAACTCACTTGTTCAACTCTTCCCACTTGAGATATCCAAGAAAGTATTCCTGCAAAAGACCAAGAAAGGAACCTGCTTGCAAAGGAGTGAGGACATAGCCAATATCATGGTCAGATGTGGTCATAGTTGTAGACATTATTAAATAAAATATTACCTCAGTCTGTACCACTGTTATTACTCTAATTTGCACAGAAATGTGTCTAAAATGCACTGCAAACATTGAAAGCACTATCCCATGCTCTCCTTATCTTTGTTTGACATTGCACCTTTGGGAGTTACCGTTAGGCCAAGCAGCCTCCCTAATTCCCTGCTAACTTTTTTCACAAACATTGCATTTCAGCAACTCTAAAGTTATGCTAACCTATCTACTCATGCTAAGTATACTCCTATAAAATCAGAATTCCTTAACCTTATACAGAGAGATATACATGTAGGAAATAAGATATATGCATACAAGCTAAGCATACGTATAAGCAAGGGCTACACATTGATGAAGATATTGAAAACAACCATATCCAGAACTGATTGCTGCGGGATCCCACGCGATATACCCTTTCAACTTGACTATGAACCACAGATAAACTATTCTCTTGGAACCATTTTCCAACCCATTAATGCACCCACCGTATAGAAGCTCCATCTAGACTGTAAGCTCCAGAGGAGTAGCTGCATTAGTCTATTTCAGTGAAACAAATAAGGATTCTTGTGGCACTTTTAAAGACTAACAAATTTATTTATTGCATGAACTTTTGTGGGCATAATCCCACTTCATCAGATGCATGAAATGGAAACTGCAGTATGTTAGATATATATTCACCTGCAGAGAAGGGTTAGTCACAAGGTCAATTCAAACAGTCTGGAACTTTTGTCTTCCAAAGATAACAAATTTGATATGATGACACTGAAACCCAATGAGCATGGAGCTCTGTAATGCCATTTTTAGTTGCTAAAAGTACAATTTCACTTTTATACCTCTATATGCATTGCTGCATTTTTACATGCTAGTGGCAGTAAGAAGTCCCAGTCAAGGACCAGGATCTGATTGTGCTAGGTGCAGTACGCTCACAAAACAAAAGGATGGTCCCTGCCCGAAAGAACTTTATTATTATTTGTTTTGTGAACATAAATGATGAGGCTATATGAAGAAATAATAATGATCCTGTGCACTTCTGTGGTGTTTTTGTCTGTGGATATCAAAGCTCTTAACAGACATTAATACATTGAATTTCATAATATCCTTGTGAGACTAATATGTAGTGTCCTAATTTTATAGTTGGGGTGAAAATCAGGCACAGGAAGATTACATAATTTGTCCAGCATCACTCAGGAGTTCTTTGTCAGAGCTGGGAATCAGACTCAAGTCTCCTCTACCTTAACTGCAAAACTATCCTTTTTCACTACTTGAAGACCTACTAGACAGGTTTATTTTACAAATCTAGATTAATTATGTGATTGTATTGAAATATTCCAAACACCGTAATAAATCTATCATATTATACAGTTAAGTTGACATATTAGGGGCACCAAGAAAATTGGTGCAAGAGACAGGCCACTAGCAAATACTTTCTTCACATAGTGTATATCAAAAGTTCTCATCTGTCATCCACTGGTTTAAATTCATAATCTATTAGATTATGAGAACTACACAGTTTTAGGCATCACTCCGACAGTAGTGAGAATAAGTAAGGAGAATGGGGAAAGGTCCATTGCTTTATTATGAATACAAATTTTCTTTAGTATATGATGATGCAAAAATGTATAAGCAACTTTTATGACAGGAAAATTCTATTAAATTAAAAAGGATGAAATAATTCAGCATTTGTAATTTAGGAGGATCAGAAAAGTGGGAAAATAATCTTACCAATAACAAACAGGACTAATTGCAGTATATTTAAAAGTATGGACAAATAAAGAGAATGCATGGAAGTAATTAACTAATTTAAAGTTCCTACAATCAATAACACATTAATTTGAATGTTGCCATTAAGCACCCAGTCTTACTGAGTAAAAAAGCTTCTCTAAATTTAACAGCAGTAGTATGGTATATGGCTGGAATCTTTGTAAAAAGGTATTCTTTTAAGAAACTCAAAGAAAACACATCTTGTCTTAATTAAAGTTAATGATCTGTTACAAATTCCCAGGGAATAGTACTAAATTTTGTAAACAAACACATAGTGTTCTAAACTTTTTTTTAAAAAAGTTTTATATTCTGCAGCAATGATAGCCATTGTTCTGCTAGTGGATTTAATGTTCTAAATTAACCTTTACTAAGAAGATCTTATTCTGTGAATGTGCATAAGTAGGGAAAGAGGGAAAAATACCTTAGCCTGGTCTACACTGAGGGCTTAGGTCAATGTAATGCTGCTTACTTTGACCTTCTACAGCCTGCGTACACACTCATGCGGCTGGAAGGTCGAGTTAAGTGGTATTACAAGTCAACTTTGTAAATCCACCCCTCCAGGAGGCGTAGGGTTATGGGCAAATTTAGTAATTCGCCCTAACCCTAATGTAGACACTGGACCTTTACACTGGGGACAGACAGAGTCCTGCAAACACTCCTCCAGTTTCATTATGTCGATGTACTAACATTGACTCTAGACGGCGCCCAAGTGTAGACATGGCCTTAGACTCCTTTGCAAGATTCTCTTATAGCAGTGTGCTTTCAGGGCTGGCCTCTGATCAGCTGTGTTGTGGCAGCCCCGAGGGGCCTGGCTGGCCAATAAGCTGTGTGTGGCAGCCCCTGGGTTGACTGCTATTCCAAGCCTGCCCCAGAAGCTCAAGCTAAACATGGCTAAAACAGAGCTATTTAATCTATTCTCCCAAGCTCTTCCCTTCAATCCTTTCTGTGTTGCTGTGGACAACACCCCCACCTTGTCTGTCATTCCGGCTTGTAAGCTGGGCATCATCTTTGAGTCAGATCTCTGTCTAAGTCCTCACATCCAGGCTAGTTGAAGTCTCTAAAAAATGGCTTTTCTTGACCATCTACACTAGTTTAACTTCTCACCATCTTGTATCTCAATTCCTGTGCTTTTTATGCTTACATCTTTCTCTTTGGCGTTAATAGATGCAATCTTGCTTCGCTCATGTCCATTCATATGCTGCTGCAAAGATAATTTTACTAGCCTGTCACTTTGACCATCTATCCCTTTCCACTGTCTCCATCTGTACTACTGCATCAAACATAAGATGTTTGTATTCATTTTCAAGGCCCTTCACAGTCAATCCCTATCCTACCTGTTGTCTTTCATTTGGTTTTAGCTATCAATGCACACTTGCTGTCAGGCTAGGATGCCAGCATCTGCTCCCTGTTTATTAAGTTTTCAGTCATGCACTTCTTGCTTTCTTTCATGGTGCCCCAAGAGCTTGGGAGCACTGCCTGTAAATATCTGCAGAGCTACCTCATTGCCCACCTTCTCAAATTCCACTTCAAGCTCCTTTTCCAATGTACTTGATGTGATATGACCACTTATCAAACTGACCATTTACTGTCCCCTTGTAGCCTCATACTCCTCTGCCTGTCTCTTTGTTGTCTCTTATACTTAGACTGCAAACTCCTTGAGGCAGGGACTGTCTTTTATTTTTGTTCTGTGCTTCTACAGCGTCTAGCACAATGGTCCTCATTTGTTTCTACGGCTCTGGTTAAAATCAATGGTTATAACCTATTTAGGAAGGGTGGAGTAGGCAAAAGGGTAAGTGGAATGGCACTATGTGTCAAAAATGGCATTAGCTGTTTCCAAGCCACTGATAACTTGGAAGAAAATGATCCTGAAAGCTTAAGGATCAGTGTCCTAACAGATAAAATGCAAGGTTGGGTATTAGCTGATGTCTGCTACAGATTACCAAACACACTAAGGAAGAGTAAGGTGTCCTTATGCACCTATCTTTAATGTGCAAGGAAAAATAAAGCAGTATGAATATGTGGAACTTCAGTTGGAGTAAAGTATGCTGGAGGTGCCAGTTTGAATACAGCCTTGAAATTTCAAAAAGTTAAAGTTGACAATTTCCTAACTGAGAAAGTATTGCACCCATCATGGGGGGATTTTATATTAGACCTCTTCTTGTCAGATAAAGAGGAATTGATCACAGAGCTAAAAATTAATGGGTAGCCCAGGTACAAGTGATCAGGACTGGGTTACATTTATAATGTGCAATCAGAATAAAGTCCAGACCAGTGGTATATAGTGCTTTAAAAGGGCCAACTTCTCAAAGTGAAAACAGTTATATCAGCCACATCAGCTGGAAGGAAGAATTTAATAAGAAAAATGTGACTGGTAATGGGAACTGTTTAAGAACACTTTACTTACTGCCCCAAACTGCCATTCAATAAATATTTTTTGTTCTGTATTTGGGGAAAGAACAAATGTTGTAATCATACCATATAACAACACTCTTTCCATTCCATTAATATTTTAGAAGGATGTTCAAGAGCAGCTATCATAGTTAGACCTTTTTAGGTCAGCCGGACAGATAACTTACATCCGGGTGTTTTAAAAGAGGTGGCTGAGGAGCTCCCTGGACTCTTAATGTTGATTTTCAATAACACTAGGGATGTTCCAGAAGACTGGTAGAAAGCTAATGTTGTGCCAGATTAAACAGTAAACAGGATGACCTGGGTATGTGAGTGAGTCATGTCAGTCTGACAACAATGTTAAGCAAAATAATGGAGGGACTGATACAGAACTCAGTTAATAAAGAATAAAAGAGGGATAATATGACTAATGCCAATCAACATGGGTTTATAGTAAAATAGATTGTGTCAAACTAACTTGATAGATAGATAGATAATGTGGATGTAATAGACTTCGAGAAGGCATTTGAGTTGGTACCACACACTATTTTTATTAAAAACTCGAATGATAGAAAATGAATATGACACACATTAAATGGATTATAAACTGGGTAATGGCTAGGTCTCAAAATATAGTTGTAAATGGGGAATCATCATTAAATGGATCAATGGATGTGTTTCTAGTGGTGTTCTGCAGTGATCTGTTCTTAGCCCTCTGGCATTTAACATTTTAATCAGTGGCCTGGAAGGAAACATAAAATCATCACTGATAAAAGTTTGCAGATGACACAAAAATTGCAAAGTGGTAATTAATGGAGGACCGGTCACTCATACAGAGCATTTAGGATTTCTTGGTAGGTTGGGTGCAAACAAACAATGTGTATTTTAATGTGGGAAATATAGGAGCAAGGAATACAAGCTGTACTTACAGGGTGGGGTCCTTATCCTGGGAAGTAGTGACTCTGAAAAATTTTTGGGAATCATGATGGGTAATCAGCTGAACCTGAGCCCCCAGAGCTTATCTGATCCCTGGATACATAAACAGGGAAATCTCAAGTAAGAATAGAGTGTTTATTTTACCTCAGTATTTGGCACTGATGCAACTGCTGCTGGAATATTGACAGTATCCCGTTTCAGTGTCCACAATTCAAGAAGGATCTTGATAAATTTGAGAGGCTTCAGAGAAGGGCCATGAAAATGAGTAAAGGATCCACTCAGGGTGCTCAATCTGTTTGACTAACAAGGAGAAAGCTAAAGGATAAGTTTATTGTAGTCTGTAAAACTATGTCTACACTAGAAAAGTTGTCAACTTTATTAAGTCGACTTAATACGGTCGACTTTAAGTTGGCTTAAAGTCAAACTTATTAAGTCGACTTAACAAAAGTTGACAACTTTTCTAGTGTAGACATAGCCCCTTTTTGACCTTATTAAGTCGACTTAACACTTTAAGTCGACTTAATAAGGTGGATTTAGGCGCTAATCCCCGTCCACGCTGGCTTAAGTCAACCTAATAAGGTCGATTTAAGCGTTAAGTTGACCTAAAATGAGGTGTTATTAAGTTGACATAACTTTTCCTTAAGTCAACTTAAGGAAATGCTTAAGTCGATTTAAGGAAAGCCCAGTATGGACGTGGAGTAGTTTAAGTCGATTTAAGACTCCTTCAGTTGACTTAATTTGTAAATGTAGACACACCCTAAGTGCAATTATTTGATGTGTTCTTAGTCTAGAATTACACGATCCAATGACCGGAAGGTGGAGCATGACAAATTCAGACTGTAAATAAGGCATACATTTTTAACTCTAAGGGTATTTAACCACTGGAACAATTTACAGTGGGTCATGGTGAATTCTCCATCACTGGCTGAAATATAACTCTCAACTAATGATATATTATGCTTTCCGTAAAACTTGGGAGGAAAATTGTCATAATGAAATTTTCAGGAAAAATGTATAACAATCAAGGAGACATGCATTATATAGTATAG
This sequence comes from Pelusios castaneus, assembly GCA_007922175.1. Taxonomy (NCBI): domain Eukaryota; kingdom Metazoa; phylum Chordata; order Testudines; family Pelomedusidae; genus Pelusios; species Pelusios castaneus. The sequence continues at coordinate 7,962,462 of ML685776.1, forward strand.
AGAAACGATATAATGAGCAGACTGCATATTGTGTGCTAATAATTTTTTTTGTTCTGCCATTAGCTAAAACTCATTTGTCATCTGTAAGACATGAAGTTTGTGGTCTGATCTTATTAAAAATCACTATCTCCTTGTGATATTTAGGGTCATGTAGTCTCCTGCTGTTTTAAATTAATGTGATTATTACAGTTGTAAAATCATCCTCACTTGGACTGTGGTACGAGGGGCTAATAATGTGATACTGTGCAATTATAAAACTATATATATATATTTATATATCATATTATATATATTATGGATATAATATGAAATGTCATACTGTTAGCAATCCTTTAATAACCATCAGAGCAGTAACATAATATAAATAAAGTTACCATTTTCCAGATTTTGAAGAGACTCTAATGTTTGGAACAGAGGTGTCTTTATATATTCAGCTAGCTCAATGGGGATTTGAGCCTATTTGAGGTCCCTGAACACTACTGTAATATAAATACTGTAATTGGCTTTTGTTACCCTTATAGGTGGGTGTGGTTTGTGAAAGGCTGGGGTAATGGAAAGTGAATGAAGTATTCTTTTGGAGTTTAGAGCTACTATCTCTGCTACAGGAGAAACATGTACTAGGAGAGATCTTGTTGGATTTTTAACAATACTGTTTCACCTAATTTATTTGTAAACCCCTGATGCTACAATAGAATCTCAGAGATTCTCCTAACTATAAACATTGCCTCAACTTTTAAAAGAAAATTGCTCTTTAAAATATAGTAATTAGAATTTGTCATTGTATGGTATCTTAGCTCATCTTCAGTAATTTATGGTAAAGTCTTTAGTGACCACTTTATCATCTTCCAGTGGAAGACAGATAGAGGTTGCTGTGAAAGTGCTGTCATAGAAATGACTATGACAAAAATCCTGGTTAGATGCTGCACAGCTATTTTAACTGATAGGTCAAGTAAACCACCTATGTCATCCTTCAGTAGTACAGTGTCTACTTTACATTGCAGTATTTGGAATTGATGGGAGGAATTTGTACGCTCAACAGTCCCTGTTGCTAAGATGGTTCCATGCCAATATATGGCATGGATATGGATCTACACCCACTTCAGGGGAATAATCTTTATATAGTGTATTGTAAGGGTTTTTTGTTTCCTTTTGTTTTGGATTGTGGAAAGGAGATAGTTACAACAAGCAGAATCCATTCCACTTTTAAGAAAACTACTTTGATATCTTTTTTGAGATTTTGATATTTTCAGTCTCAGAACAAGTTAATTTTGTGTTCATGTACTTCATGGGTTCAGACTTTCATATTGAAGTCTGTACCTGTAAGTTTTGGAGATACTGTGTGGCAGCTGTATTCTAACTGTAAGTCTGTTAAGACTTAAAGTGGAACATTAAGGTATACTTTGGAGCTGGGCCTGAGAATCTGGTAACAAAAGTTACTGACTAAAATGGTACATTTCAGATACTAATCCAGATAGCTCACTCAACAGAATGAAGCTAATCCATTCCTTGTTAGAAATGCTGACTCCAGTCTTTGAAAGATGTAACATGCATGAGCTCCCCAGGGCTCCTCAATGCCTGAAAGTGCAGAACAACGGGTGTTTGACTGGGAGGTTCTGAATCAAGAGAGCAAGGATTAATTTTTCTGCCAGAAGAGAGAGGGAGTAACTTGAGCGGAAACCATACTAAATGAAAAACAACAGAGTCCGGTGGCACTTTTAAAGACTAACAGATTTATTTATCACATGAACTTTCGTGGGAGAAAATCCCATTTTGTCAGACGAAGTGGGATATTTCTCCCACGAAAGCTGATGTGATAAATAAATCTGTTAGTCTTTAAAAGTGCCACCGGACTCTGTTGTTTTTCTGCAGTAGACTAATATGGCTACCCCTTTGGAACATACTAAATGAGAACTTCTTGGTTTTCTAAATTCTGGATCAGTGTCAAATGTAATGGAAAAACAGGGTTGGGTTTTGAGTGTGGTCATCAGAGGAGAAGTGGAGCCCTGGCCTACAACAGCGAATCTTTTAATTGAAGAAATTCTATTGGATCTGAAAATAAATTTGGGAATGAACTTGCTTTGGCAGTGCAGTGATAGACCAAATTGCCCAAGAGGTGTTTCCCTTCTACAATTTTGATAGCAATTTTTTTCATTTTGACAAGATCATTATATTTGCCTTTTATTATTACTGTATATATTTACAATTAGAAAACCAGTGATTAGAATCATAGAATAATAGGGATGGAAGGGACCTCACGAGGTCATCTAGTCCAACCCCCTGCTAAAAAGCAGGACCACTCCCACTAAATCACCCCAGCCAGGGTTTTGTCTAACCGGGCCTTAAAAATCTCCAAAGATGAAGATTCTACCACCTCCCTAGGTAACCCATTCCAATGCTTCACCACCCTCCTAGTGAGAAAGTTTTTCCTAATATCCAACCTTGACCCTCCCCAGCTGTAATTTGAAACAATTGCTCCTTGTTCTGTCCTCTGTTACCATTGAGAACAGCCTACCTCCCTCTTCTTTGGAGCACCCCTTCAAGTAGTTGAAGGTTGCTATCAAATCTCCCCTCAGTCTTCTCTTCTGTAGACTAAATAAGCCTAGTTCCTTCAGTCTCTCCTCATAAGTCATGTGCCCCAGCCCCCTAATCATTTTTGTTGCCCTCCGCTGGACTCTTTCTAATTTGTCCACATCCTTTCGGTAGTGGGGAGCCCAAAACTGGACACAGTATTCCAGATGTGGCCTGATCAGTGTCGAATAGAGGGGAATTATCACATCCCTCGATCTGCTGGCAATACTCCTACTGATGCACCCTAATATGCCATTGGCCTTTTTGGCAACAAGAGCACACTGTTGGCTCATATTCATCTTCCCGTCCACCATAACCCCCAGGTCTTATTCTACAGCGCTGCTACTTAGCTGATCGGTCCCCAGACTGTAGCAGTGCAGGGATTTTTTCGTCCTAAGTGCAGGACTTTGCACTTGTCTTTGTTGAACCTCATGAGGTTTCTTTCGGCCCAGTGTTCCAATTTGTCCAAGTCTCCCTGGATCCTGTCCCTGCCCTCCAGAGTATCTACCATTCCCCCCAACTTGGTGTCATCTGCAAACTTACTAAGCACGCAGTCTATTCCATCATCAAGATCATTAATGAAGATGTTGAATAGAACCGGCCCCAGGACTGACCCCTGGGGCACTCCACTCATTACCGGTTGCCAACCAGACATCGAGCCATTGATTCTTACCCGCTGAACCCGTCGATCTAGCCAGTTTTCGATCCACCTTACGGTCCACTCGTCCAACCCATACTTCCTTAACTTGCCGACGAGAATACTCAACAGTGTTTTTATTAATCAGTGTGTTGATACTGTGTGGAAGAGTTTTTGAGTTTAAAGTGATCTATCAGCTCAGTATGTCTAATTTGTTTTTTGCATCTATTATTTTTTCAGATCTATGGTATATCTCCTATTGATGACTAAATCAAGGAGAAATTCAGGAAAATTGCCCGTCGCAGTTTAAATAGGTACATTTAAAAATGTTGCTATTTGACTGGAAAAGTTTTAGGTCTCTGAAGAAAGGAATCATTGAGGTATATCCTAGAGGGTAGGATGTTCAAGACAGACTAGACACATATGAGAGTTCGCAGCTAACACTTTATTGTTTGGTGACAATCTGTCAGAATCAAGGCTGTGATTCAGCAAAACATGTAAACACATTCTTGAAGAATGAGCATCGTTTTGAACAGAGGTGGATGTAAGCATTTGTTTTAAGTGTTTTGCTAAACATGGTGTCCAAGTACACATATCTTTAATAAGTTCAGTAGGTCAGACCCTCTGAAATAGGTCATCTGACTATGATCAGCATAGCAGTTCAGTGCAGGGGCTTGCCAGACCAATGATGCAGTGTATTCAGATTTGGTGAAGAGTAGAAGAGGAGACAAAATAAAATAGACTCCCTATTCTGGGGTTAGAGTGGGGGATTGCTGTGTCTCCTTCTCCAGTCCATGCACTGGAACAATGACTGCAGTCCCTCAATGTAGTGTGTATCAACTGAGGCTATTGGATTAGTATAAACATGAATCCTGTGTTTTTTGACTGCATCTCCTCTCTGTATAAGTCTATATAGTATGGACACAAAGACCCTCTTTGCAATATTCAGGTAGAGCAGAGGATTCTCCTGATCAGCCACTCTGGTATCAACTCTCATTTTTAAAAGTATAGAGGATCTTGTATAGGCCTTCTTCACCAGAATGAATTTCACCCATTAAGAAACTATAGATAGGCTAATTAATTTACCCCCCCAAAATCATATATCTCAGTATAATCAGTTGTTACAGTGCTTAGTATCACAGAGGCATTATTATGAAATCTCATTACCTATTTTTTTAATACTTATTGGCTAATAATGCAGGAGTACAGTAGATTAGTAGGGGTTTTATACTGCACAGTTCCATGGGTGTTCCAATGACAGCAACAACAAAAATCATAAATGAAGGGTTTAGTAATTAATGAAGAAAATGTGGGCTTTGTTTACATTTCCTTTGATCACTTTTTAAAACAAGCATTCTTTGAACACTAGCCAAACAACTGGTCTACCTTACTTATTAAAATGTTTTCTTATGGGGTGGGATCCAAAGTCCTGTAATAGTCTAAACATACTGTGATTCATTGTTTATTATTTTATAATTTATCTATTTATTTATTTCTGTCTAAAAAATTTTCACTACGAGTTTTAATCTGACCCAGGTTAGTATTGTCCAAAATTAGTAAACATTTGATGGGTGTTATTTAGCCTATCTGAAAAGAGATCACTGTGGTCTGTGTGAGGCATTTGTATCTTGGTAGGAGTACTGCAACAGACTGAAATTTATGTCTTGGCCTACGTGTGGCCTATGGCCACATAGCATATAAAAGGTTGGACGGTGTCACATGCTCAGAATCAGTATCCACTAACTCCAGTTGCTTCTGTTATTGTTTGATTTCGGTGCCTAGTGAATAAGCGTCCATATCATGAAATTACCTCCAGAGTTGGAACTAATTAACTGTCTTGTTAGAAGTCTTGACAGCAAGGACAGTGATTGGGTGGGCCTGGTCACTGAATACTTTTACCCCCAGACATATTCCATTCAGGGCAGGATTCCATGTTGTGGAGAGTCTTCTGTACTACTCTCCATACTGTTGAATGTACTTTGTGGCTCTAGCCCTTTTCATGAACATTAGTTTCACTGAAATCTTTGTTTCAAGTTTTCTTTTTACTAAAGTATATTATTTTCAAATGAAAAACAAGATGAAGAAGAATTTCTTGAAAACTTTTCCTGTTGTTCTAAGCCTTTTTTTTATTAAGATGGAGGATTAGGGCCTGTGGTAAACTTTTAGATGAGTGTGTTTTTTATACTCTTGCAGTATTTCAAACTCTCACAATGTTCTTTTTAAAAGTTCTCTTGAATCTCTCATTTCTGACTGCCAACTTCTGAAGTGTTGCCCTTATCCAGTATGTCCACCACCTTCCATTACTCACTGTTAATGGAGCTAAACTACAGATTGCTCTCAGAAAGATGGCTACACGTCTCCTTAACTTTTGTAGATAAAAAGGAGGCTTCCTCCGACAAAGATGGATGACCTTTCCTATTGTTTCCAACGTGGCTGCAGTCAGGCTGCTATATGAGGGCCAGATGGAAGCAGGAGAATATGAAGGTGCAGTGAATGACACGGGGGTGGAGGGATTCAGTTAAGTAAGTAAAGAACTGGTAAGGGCTAAGGGACAGGCTGAGGAGGAAGCACAGGAGTCAGACTGAGGGCGGTGGGTCAAGAGGATGTATTGCAGCAGAGAGGGAGAATGAGATGGATAGCAAATTAATGGGCAGATGGAAGATAGATGGGTGGGAGATCATGTAGGAGTATGTGAGTAAGGCTGCTCTCTGACCTCTCTAGGTAGGAAGAAGGCTAGAGATGTGTAGAACAGCAACTCCCCACAGTCCAAGGGTTAGGAAAGGGTGAGATGAGTGCCATGTGAGAGTGCCTAGGGAGAAGGTGTATGTGTGGGGTGTGCTGTGGTGGCATTGAATTCTGACTCTCAGATGGTCACAGATGCCTTCTTCTAAAGGTGTGGGGGGAAAATGTTAAAAAATCCTGATTTTAAGCCAATTTAATTTTTAAAGTGTTTTATTTTCAGTTTAGTTCATGATTTTTGAATGCTTGTGGTTAGCAATTCTGCTCTGACCCTAGGCATGCCGCTTCTAGGGGAAATAATGAATTCCAAGCGTATAGTGTATCATACAATTTTAATTAAAATAGGGTTATAAATAAGGTTATATATAATATTTTCTTTTTCTAATATGTTAAATACAAAATGAAGGGGGGAAAATAGGGAATTAAAGGCCTAAGACAACTTTTAAGGAAATAGTTTTTCCTGACCCAAAAGCTTACGAACTAGATGATGTAAATTTTTATGACATTTCCTCACTTTTGGTGATATTTTAAAACTTTCATGCTAACTTGAAAACTAGATATATTTATATGAAGTAATACCAAAATTAGCTTTTTGTGAGGATATATGTAATATCTTCTTGTAAAAATAAGATATTAGATGTTATGGATAGTGAAGTTTCACATACAACAAACTGTACAGAGCACAGTTACATTTATGTATGCAAACACGCACACACGTTATTTTACTGCTCTTCTAATGAAATATTGTTGATGAGAAATTAGATAGTAAAAATCTGAGCCTGTGCTAGGTGAAATATTTTAAAGTAATTTACTGATTACTATTCCATCATTACTACTTTGACACACAGAGGACATTATTTTCCCCTCTTATAACTTTAGAAACCACTATTTTATGAAACATCTATAGACTGAAAAAAGATTCTCTTAATTTTCTCCTTGCACCCCTACGATGAGACAATAGCAAACTTTCCCTCTCTTCACATTGTATCTTTAGATATGTCTGATTCGATTTCAAATCTTTTTTAGAAGGAGAGGATGGCCCAAGATACTGCAGTCCCTAAATTGAGCTTTGAGTATTGGCTGGATAAGGCTGTTCAGTGGGGTCAGACCACTACTTTAGAATCCCAGCAAGATGTCTGCCTTCACCTGCCTAAATTACAGGAGTTTCTACAGCAGATTTATGAATCCTTGAAACAGATGGTAAGTAATTTAACTGGAAGAATGAACTGTTTTGAAGACTGCCTCAAACAATCTGCCCCCCCGTGTTTCGACAAAACCAGAAAACGAATGGTAGTGGAGTGGCTTGTGGTATTGACCTAATGTAGTGCTGGATCAGAGAGGCAAATTGGGGAAACAGCCACAGGTAATGCAAACAGGAATGTGTTTCCTGTGTCCCTGATTTATTGTGAAAGGAGCTTTTTCTTCTTGATTGGTTATGTTGTCACATGAGATTTTCTAGCCAATCAAGTAACCTCTTTTAAAAACTATTTAAAATAAACACAAATTTGATTCTTGTTGTCAGGTCATAAATTGGATTATTTAAAGGCCTTTACATGCAAAATTGTAACTGATCTCTTAAATCCTAAAGAGTCTGTTGACATGCTAAACCCACTGCTGCGGCATATATAGAGTTTTCCAGCACTTCAGCTAGATCACTGGCAAATGATACTAGTCTGATTAGTAACTTGAGTATTATATATATTCTTTTCTTTGTTTTGTGAAGTCATGTAAGCTTTAGGTGTTATTTTTTTTCTTGTGACTTTCGTGTGCATTGTATCATCCTAACAATTCTCAATAATACAGTATCAAGCGTCTGAGGTTAAGATGCTCTTTGCCTCATGAAAAGGTTACCAAAAAAGAAGTGTATTGATTTTTTTTTCTGAAGTTAGTGTAATTTTCTTTTCTTTTCTTTTTTTTGTTGAGCTTTTAAGACAGTGATGATAATGTGTGTGTCTGTGTGTTTATATTAAGAAAAGATGTATTTTATATGAAAATAAAAATGAAATCTAATTTTAAATGTTGCTACTTTGGTGAGTAATTCCTGAGGTTTGTCCTCAAATGGACCCTCTATATCTGGCCCCAGAAAGTCTAGGACAAGCCTTAAAGTGAGACAGATCTGAGGGATTTATTGCAGTAGCAGGAGTTGGTTTTTGTTTCTGCTACTTGTACGTTATCTCAGCATATTACCATTTTTAAAAGCCTTCATTTATTAGATAGTAAAGCTACAAGTAGTTAAAAATAAGCTTGATTGCATAAGGGTATATATAAACCCCATTATCTATTTTTTTTTTTTTTTAGTGAAGCTGCTTCTGTTTGGTTAAATGTTCTTTGGGTTTTTGGTAGATCTGTTAAATTTTATGTTGTGACTGACTAGTTATGCCATGCAGTAAGCAGGATACTAGTTACATAGATAAGTAGATACTTACCTTTATGTCATAGCTTTTATTAGTTTCTTCACAAACTCAATGGCATACTGCAAGAAATCAACAGATATAGTTTAATTGTATTTTACTATCAGGAAATTTGTGTTATTTACAAATAATGTAGTCTTCCTGACTACTCCACATGAGGAAAATGAAGTTAATTCTCCAACATAATTAAACGTTACCCTAAGGGAAATACAGTTGAGCTTTAGCTGACCTGGATGAAGTATTAAGTTACAGCTGTGGCCTGAAAGCTTTGCTTTTATTAAATATCTGAAGGACTTTGCTTCGCAATGTTTACCTTTAGCAAAAGAGTTAATAAGGTAATTTACAGTTATCTAGGTATTATTGGTATTCAGTGCTTATGTTTTTGTTTACAGAACTCCACTATTGCAATTCAGAGATTCCCTTTAATTGGTCAATTACTAGGAAGACTTTGTTGGAATCCCTTTGTTGTAGGATATGGTAAGAACTTGAAACTAACTTTCTTCAAGAGCTTTTAGAATTTTCTTTTCATTTCTTAATAATTTCTGGGTATATTGTTTGATTTTTCAGAAAAACATAGTAATGCAATAGTAATGTTTTGAATTATGTTATCATTGATCAGAATTACTATAGTAATAGTTCCATAATCTTACCTCTGTTCTAAAATCAATCCTTCACTTAAATAAGTAGGAGGTTCTTTAAGGTATCTGAAAGATAAGACGCCTCAGTTATCACCTGCTTCTTTTTTCTCTGAATCTTCTCCAAAGTATTTGAATGAATCTTCCTGGTTGTAAAATATTATCAGGAAGCTCTAACCTAGACATGTCAATGGTGCAACCTGCGGGCTGTTTGCTGTCCATGGTCTGCTCTGCTGCGGCCTACACTGGGGGAACGGGCCCGACTGGCCCTGGGGCCAGAGACTGTTCTCTGTGCGGTGGTACTCTCTCCCAGGCCAGCTGGTCAGCCCCAGGGGGCGAGGCAGGCTGGCGGTGGTGTGTGGCTGCTGTGCTGTGCAGCCGGCCTCCAGCATGGTCCTGAGAGATGTCCTGGAGGTGAGTAGAGTGGCCAGTGGGGGACTTGGGGAAGCGGAGGTAAGTAGAGCGCCCGGTAGGAGGCTTGGTGGAGTAGGAGCAAGAGTGGGAGGTAGGGGGCAATGATTCTACTTCAATGGAACTACTCTGTCCAGGGCCTTCCTGGTAACAGCTGTCACAGGAAGGTCCCTGCTGGGACACAGGACACTGGAAATAGATGTACCCCTGTGAGCTCTTCATTCCTTCCCCAGTCTGTCCTCTGACAGGCAATTGAGCATATGTGAAGCCCAGGGGAAGATAGCATCTGGGAAGGCTGAGACCATTTTGAGGATGATTCACATGTGTAACATGGCTCAAAGTAGGGAAGTGTGGTCTGACTTTCCACGTAGACCATGTGTACAAGTAGTTGCTGTGAGGTTTATTTTTTCTAATATCATTTTGTGGCCTGCCAGAATGAGTCGCTGACAGAAATGACCCCTCCAGGCTAAATGGCTTTGACACCCCTGCTCTAAGCTCTCTCCCCGCCAGCAGTTATTTAAAAACCCTTTGTAGAGTTTCTGAGGGCCTAACTCTCAGACAACAGCCACTATCCCCAGGGACTTGTTGGAGAAAACGCAGAACTTCTTAGCAAAAGGATATCCGTGTTGTGGCACTACCCTTTCTCTCTTTAGCATTTATGATCACTACAGTGGATTACAATTCAGAATAGAGAGGTGTTCTTTGCTTCAGAATCTGAGAACAGAGCTGCAAATACCACTAAACCAGTGGTCCCCAAACTTTTTACATTGTGTTCCTTCTTACTCCCTTCTGTGGCTGGGATGATTTAATGGGAATGGTCCTGCTTTTAGCAGGGGGTTGGACTAGATGACCTCATGAGGTCCCTTCCAGCCCTATGATTCTATGACCCTCTCCCCCCAGCTGGGGCTGGGAGCAAGATGCAGCCAGGGGTTGATGATGGGAGTGGGTGGGTGGGGCAGGGACTGGCTGCTAGGGCCCACAGACTGGCCAGAAGCTGAAGGTCCACCTTCTGGAGCAGTCTGAAAGGTGCATCACACCCGGAAGAGCAAAGTTTGAAGACCCACTCCATTCGCCATTCACTCTCTTGTGCTCAAACTCTCATTGTTCAGTGCTCAGTCAAGAATGCAAGCAACCACAAAGACTGGTGGGCAAGGCAGCACTGAGACAGGATCTGATAGCAGCGTCAATATTGACACTATCCTGACACCAAAGCTGTTTTGTGAAGTTGACCTCTCAGACATCAAAAGAGGCTGCCAAGAGATGCCCTTAAGCACTGTGCTAGGAGCTAAGGAAGGACCTTGGTGTCCTCCCTTATGTGAGGCACAGGAAATTGTCACGTTCTGCACATCATTAAGGACTGGTTAAAAAGAGCAGACTCCACTGCTACTGGGTTCCAAAGATGCCCCTATAGACTTTGGCATTGAAAGCACAGGCTGAAATTGAACCAGAGCCGCCCCTAGCACTGCAGCATGCCCTGTACTAACATTAATTGACACCAATAGTGTCCTGCTGTAACATGCTGCACCCCAGATACACTTTTGTGGTGTGACCTGGGTATCATTCATGTTCACCCTTACAGGATAACTTTGTATGGGCTGATGCATACTATGTTGTCAAGGTGTTTTTGGAATAGTCGTGACATACTGAATATTACTGTTATGGTAGCATGTTTCCTGAAACATCATACATATGTACAGATATGAAAATATGTCATATTCCCAAATGTGAATCTCACATGACTTGAATGGATGCAGACAATCACAGACCTGTGGTTCAGTGCTCCACGGAGGCATGCATATAGGAACAATAGACTGATCTAAAGCACCTTGGCCCAAGAGAGAAGGATCATGTCCATTGCTGGACATGGATGATCACCTGATCCTAGGGGTGTCGAGGAAACTTGTTAAAATGAAGAGGTTGACATGTCAGATCTGGCTAGGGGCTCTCTCCCTGGAAATCATCATCTATGTAACACCAAGGACCAAATACCTATCCACAGGAAAGGGGAGGGAGGTAGAACTACAAAACACATCGCAGCATACCTGCGTGATAAGCTTAGAATAGACTGGAACAGCGACCTCAGTTTAGAATGTGAGTTTTCTTTTATTTGATTGTGGTTATTAGATGACCTTTATATTAATTTCACTTTGTCCGTCCATCCGTCTATCTGTATTCCCTGTGCTTTCCCACATTTCTCCAAGAGATGGTGTAATATTTATAGATTTTAATGGCAATCTTCATCCAACACAACACCTACTAGGCCTCTGGCCTAGTGATAAAGGGGTTAGAGTAGGGCCTAGGAACCACGCAGATATCGGTTTGAATCCTACCTGGGGTTGAAAAGCTGCTGCTCATAGGTTTTGATTTGATCTACTTTTAGTCTTGACTGAAAAATAATGTAAAAAACCCAAGTCTTTTAGAACAGATGACCTTAAAATCAATGCACTAAAAAGGACAAAACAAGTACAGAAGTAATTTGGATTGGTCAGACTTCTTGTACGAGGCATTTTAAGCACTGTGAATGCATTTGTTTAGCCGACCTTTTGCAAACAAATGTATTCCTGGTGCTTAAAATGCCTCGTACAAGAAGTCTGACAATCCGAATTACTTCTGTACCTGTTTTGTCCCTTTTAGTGCATTTGGTTTTAAGGTCGTCTGTTCTAAAAAAACTTGGTTTTTTGTATTATTTTTTTTTTTGTTAATCTTCGGGATCTATAATATTCTGACTTATAATCATTTAAAATCTTACTGTAGCCAATAAACTTATATGTTTTTATCCAAAGCAGTGCATATAAACTGATTGTGTGGAGCAGTGCATGTAGACTGAGGCTATGTACACACGATCAGATTAAAGCGCAACAAGGCAATCGCGCTACAAAACTCACGTGACCTTTATTGCGGGACAACGCGTACACACGTTGCTCCCTGCAACGCAACAAAATTACACGCATTATCGCGGTTGAGCGCAATGACTTCTGGGCACCTATCCCATCGTTCCATTTTCCCCTAAGTTGGCGCTATGAATCATGGGATGAAGGAAAGGAACGCAAAGCGCCATGGGTAAAGTGTCAGTTTCCCATGGTGCTTTGTGTTCCCCTAGCGTCTTCCTCGTTGCCAATAGCAACTCGCGCCTATTTTCAACATTGCAGTGACGCAACGCACCACTTGCAATCAATCGCAACAGCGAAAGCATGGATCCTGCTATGATCTCCATTGTCGCCTTCAACATTCTGAATACATCTCGGCTTGTTGCTCAGTACGCAATGAGCTCCGAGTCAGATGAGGACACCGAGGAGCAGGGGCTGATCGATGCCATGCAGAGCAACAGCACCGCGTTGCTCAGCTCCTTCACCGATCATCTGCACACGGTGCAACGCCGTTTCTGGTCGCGAGAGACGAGCACCGAGTGGTGGGATCGCATTGTTATGCAGCTGTGGGATGACGAGCAGTGGGTACAGAACTTTCGAATGCGGAAAGCAACCTTTCTGGAACTGTGCTCAGAGTTGGCCCCTGCCCTGCGACGGAAAGACACCAACATGAGGTCAGCCCTAACCGTGGAGAAGCGTGTTGCGATTGCTGTATGGAAGATGGCGACTCCCGACTGCTATCGGTCCGTTGCAAACCAGTTTGGAGTCGGGAGGACCACCGTCGGATTAGCCCTCTCACAAGTGTGCCAAGCCATCAATCGCATCCTGCTACGGAGGACAGTGACATTGGGCAATGTTCGAGAGATTGTGGACGGCTTTGCTGCCATGGGATTCCCTAACTGCGGGGGAGCCATAGACGGCACACACATCCCTATTTTGGCTCCAGACCATCTCGCGACGGAGTACATAAACAGGAAGGGCTACTTCTCCATGGTGCTGCAAGCACTCGTGGATCACAAGGGTCGTTTCACGGACATCAATGCTGGGTGGTCGGGAAAGGTGCATGATGCCCGCATTTTCAGGAACACTGGTCTGTACCGGAAGCTGCAAGGGGGCACCTTTTTCCCTGATCAAAAAATAACAGTGGGGGAGGTGGAGATGCCCATAGTCATCCTCGGAGACCCAGCATACCCACTGATGCCATGGCTCATGAAACCCTACACTGGGAACCTTGATCGCAGCAAGGAGCGGTTCAATTACCGATTGAGCCGCTGCAGAATGACTGTGGAGTGTGCCTTCGGCCGTTTAAAAGGGCGCTGGCGCTGTTTGTATGGGAGGCTGGACTTGGCGGAGGACCAGATCCCTGCCGTGATTGCGTCATGTTGTGTCCTCCATAACATTTGTGAAAGTAGGGGAGAAAAGTTTTCCCCTACGTGGGCTACGGAGGCACAGCGCCTCGAGGAAGCATTCGAGCAGCCAGCCACTAGGAGTATTAGGGTGGCACAAGGAGAAGCTGCTCGCATAAGGGAGGCACTCAGGGAGCATTTCAATGATGCCCTTCCCTAGTTAAGTTCCATGACGCATGAGGTGCACCTTAGGATCATTTCAATAATGTGTATAAATAAATGCATTCTTCAAAGTATTTGTTACTGTTTTTATTGAAACCTGAAAGATGGGGGTGGGGTTACAGGTTGGTGTAGCTCCGGGTCTCGTAAAAGTAGCTTGGGGGGGGGGGG
>ML685776.1:7976565-8022264 GCA_007922175.1 Pelusios castaneus
GGGGGGGGGGGGGCTGGATGTTGTCCTGTACCGGGGTGGAGGGTGGCCTTCAAAGAAATGCTTTGAGGGACTGCGGTGTGTGGGAGGCATACACGGCTGAACTGTCTGGAGTGGAGCCCGGACATTTATCGCCTGGGACTGCAAAGCTATCATGTTCTTTAGCAGTTCTGTTTGCTCCTTCATGACGCTTATCAGTTCGTCCCTGTGTTTCTGCCTCCTCTGCTGGGATTCCTCTCTCCAGGCTCTATTCTCCCTTGCGGATTCTTGTGTTGCTTTCAGCAGGTCGTTAAACATATCCTCCCTGTTTCTTCGAGAACGCCGCCTAATGTTTCTCATGCGGTCAGCTGGGGTAGACACCGGCCTTGTGAAGCTCAATTCTAATACAAAAATAACAATATAGACATTGTTAACACATAGCATAGATAGCCAATGTAACCTTCCAGTAGCACATTCCACTGGAAGGTACAGGGCGGTCAACACACTACGCTGCGCTGAAGCAGACAAGGTACATTCTAATAGACGGCTTACCGGGGGCTAAGAATCGGAAGAGGGCACACAGATGGAACCCAATATCCCTCTCCTCAGAGTGCCCCTTCCATCTAGAATACATCTCCTACATGCCGCCGGTAGCAGGCCGGGACCGTATGCTGCTGCACTGTGTGCTGCCATGGTTCCCAGGGCTGTGCTTTGCAGCTGGAGAGGCAGAGTGTCCGTCTTTGGGAGCGCAGACACAAACGCTCTCCCATCTAACCTGAGTATTAGGCTCTGGAGGTACATCGAGGAAACCTTTTCTGACCTAAATGCAGATGATTATTTTACAATCACTGCTTGTATTGATGCCCTGCTAATGAATGCAGAGTAAATAGCGTGCACAGCGGGGACCCGCAAGCACCCCCACCCCAGACAATGATATTTTAGCAGGAGCAGAGCTGAATGAAGGAGAAACTTACCTGAACCCCCCTCTGCCGCCTCAGAGAACAAGCTGCAGTTCAAGCCTTGGGTGGACGTCTCAGCGGGGCTGCTGAAGAGCTCCTGGCTACACGCGGTTGCGCTTTCCTCCGTGTCATCCTCCATCTCCTCCTCCTCCTCCTCCTCAACAACGTCCTCATCCTGCTCGGCTCTGGCAATCACCGGACGAGGAGGGGCTGAAGTGTCCACGGGACTTTTGGCAGTGGTTGTGGGGTCCCCGCTGAGGATGGCTTCTATTTCCTTATAGTACCTGCATGTTGCAGGCGCTGATCCAGAACGGCGGTTTCCCTCCTTCGCTCGGTGATAGGTAATTCTGAGCTCCTTCACCTTTGATCTGCACTGCACTGTGTCTCTATCATGCCCTCTCTCTGACATGGCCCGAGAAATTATGCCAAATGTGTCATAATTCCTCCTGCTGCCGCGTAGCTGCGCCTGCACGGCGGACTCTCCCCAGATGCTGATCAGGTCCAGTACCTCTGCCGTGCTCCAAAGAGGTGTGCGTCTTCCACGGCGGGCCGCCATTGCTACTGATGATCGGAGCACAAACACACTCCACGAGGAAGAGAGCAGGAAGTGAAACAGACTTGAAATTTGAAAATCCCGGGAATAAGTTCGGGGCAGGGCGGGGACAGTTTCGTCACGGCCACAGAGCGGGTGGGGGGAAGACCAGAGAGGACGACTTGGGAATGCTGGGACAGTTCCGGACTCCAGTCAATGCGCGGTAAGCGTACACACGAGCTCAAACGCGCAATATATGATCCGCAACAGCTGTTACCACTCTCGTCGGAGTGGTTGTTGGATTGCGCGACAACAAGGCACTTAACGCGCAAGAGCCCTGTTGCACGTGGGTACGCCGTTGTTGCTATCGCGCGGTAATGAGCTTTAATGCGCGATAATCTGATCGTGTGTACAAGGCCTGAGTGTGTGGAGAGACCTCACTGAGAGTAACAAAGCTGGTGCATATCAATTTCTTTGATTAACTGATGAGTGAGTGTAAATGAGCTTGCAGGGTGCAATAGGTAGCACTGAACCTTGCAACATGGTAGTTCCCACAGTTGCATCTGGGACTGGGAGTGTTTGCTTCGGGTCTATCCCATGAGCGGCTAGAGAGTGTGCTCCTCCACTGGGTGAGGGACTGATTACATGCAGGAGGCTGAGCTAACCCAGTAGTGGGGAGGGGTCACACAGCAAGGCTGGGTAAGTTGGGGCCTGAAGTGGAGAATTGGGGTGGCACAGCTGCATGCCTGTCCAGATTGCAGGAGAGGAATGTCACACCTACCAATCAGCATCATCTATGGAAACGGTGTATTCATCTTTGCCATCTCCAGGGCACAACTTTTTCCTGGTATCCAGCAGAGAACAGTCATTTCTAGATCACCTGAGTGGTGCCTCTGAAAAGCCTGAGGACTACTATATAGCTCACTTATTGATCCATCAAAACTGGCATTGTCCAGACAACTACTAACTGGCCACTATAGGAATGTGAGATGTCACCATGTTGAGGACACCTTCCCAGGTCCCAAGAACCTGTTCTCTGTCACCAATGCCAGTATGGAATCATTCCAGGATTTGGTCAATATTTTTGTCAGCAACTGGACCGCCGGGATTGCCTTCCCTATTAACAAGGGGTTTCTAGATCCAGCTAGAGCTCCATGACAGATGCTGGCTACTACAGCAAAACAAGTTGAGAACTGGTCCTGGGTATCCCCCTACACTGTGAATATTTTTAGAACCACATTCACCCTGAATCCATGACTGTTTTAGCTGTCTAAGAGAAGTCAAGATCTACCAAAACTATGCTGAAAGATAAGGAGACCAGAAATTTAAATCTGTTTGAAATAAGGGCACATGCATGGGTTTTGCTTCTGCTGAGATGGCCAACTGCCAGGTTTTGCTGGCCAAATCAGACTTTATAACCTGGGACAGATTTTTTATACTCTTTATGGCCACAGGAATATAACAAAGAAAAGCCAATTTCTGGCCATACCCTACAAGCAGTAAAGGATGCTGCATATTGCAGCTGGGTCTATGGTCATGTTGGTGACCATGTAAAGGGAATTGTGGCTCCAGGCCTCAGGCATTCTCTGAGCAGTACAAGCCAACATTGAGGACTTGACCTTCGGCTTGGAACTGTTTAGTGAAATGACTGATAGCATGCTAGATTCAAAAGTGACCTTACATTCTCTAGGGATCTACATCCTTCCACACTATTGGACACCAGCTGTCTCATCACCAGATACGGGGCAGACCATCTTATAGACTGACATAATATGATGCTAAAATGCTCTTAAGGTAAAATAGAAGGTGATAACCACCCTCAACCTTGGCTTTGCTCCATGTCACGTTAACATGTCAACAAATGAATAAGTTGTCCTCCCACAGCTTTTGCAGGATTTGAATGGTTGCTAGATTCACTGAGTATGAAAAAGGGTATACCCTTTATGTACCTATCTGACAAGGGCACTGTATGATTGGTAGGGTGGATTATCCATCTGAATCACCTCCAAATGGAAGATGAGGGGTGTAGGAATAAGCAGAAGCACCATATGATCATCTTGAAACTAAGGCCATCAAATTAGCTTGCATAGCTTTGGTACCTGTTTTGTGAAACCCCACAGTAGAGCTCCTGATAGAGAACATGTCAACAATATATGATATAAACAAACATGGAGGTGTTTGTTCATCCCCTCGCTGTCTTGAAGCAATTGAGTTCTGGAATGGTGCCCCTGGTACCTTTTCACCTTGCAGGGAATTAGCAATGGGTTTTGGACTTTGTGAGAAACAACAATTGGCCAGTGTTAAAATCCATCCTATGCCTAATTTTCTGGTTATGGGACATTGCCTCATAGACCTTTCCATTGTGGCAGACAATTCAGAGAGCAGCAACTTCTAGAGATGGGATGAAGGCTTTTCTTCTCCTTTGGTGACCTCAGCGGTGGGGGAATCCCTCGTGGCCCTGGCCAGGGCTCCAGCTGCTGGGAACCCCCGCAGCCCCAAGGCTCCAGCCAGGGAGAAACCCTCGGGGCCCCGGGGCTCCAGCCATGCAGGGTTGCCGGCTTCCCGTGTGGCAGAGGAGCCCCAGCCGCAGGGAAACCGCTGTGGCCCTGGGGCTCCAGCCGCGGGGAAACCCCCGCCGCACCAGGGCTCCAACCGCTGGGAAACCCCCGCCGCACCAGGATCCAGCCATTCCCACATCTGGGGCTCTTCTGCCACACGGGGAGCCGGCAACCCTGCATGGCTGGAGACCTGGGGCTGTGGGGATTTCCCCGCGCCTGGAGCCCCGGTGCCACGGAGTTTTCCCCGCAGCTGGGGCTCCTCTGCGGTGGGGGAGGCTGCGGCTCTCTTCTGTCTACCTAGCACCTGTTAGTGTGGATGCAGGCAGCTGACTTAAGTTTCTAACGTAGACGCTCTAAATTGACTTAACAAGCTGAATTTAAGTCGATCTTGTTAAGTTGACTTAACAGAGTCAACTTAGCTTAACAAGTGTAGACATACCCATAGTGTGTAAGTCCCTGAGTAAGCTGTTATACTGCAGTGTAATCTTTTGCTTCTACCCCTTCTGCTTTTTCTACTCCTCCTCCTTAAACACAGTTTTGATTGTGTGAATTATTTTGTTTTAAGAACTTTTGCATGACATACTGTAAATATTTGTGGGCAAGCAAGGTAAGACTGAAACAGGGTTGAAAATATTTGAACCAGATTCTGTTTGTTGTAGGATGTATGGACTTATATTCTTTTGTGTATATAAAGTATCTTTACTGCTTGTTGAATAAATATTTTTTCATCAGGAGTGTAGCAATTCTGAGATCATTTTAATCATGACTTATAACAGTGGTGTTTTTAATAATATTTGAAATAATTGACTCCTCAAAGTATAGGACTGTATTAGGGTTGGTTGGAAAAATAAATAATTATTTATTTAATTTCTCTCCTAATAGTTTCATGCCAGGAATTTTTTAAATTGAAATGGTGCTTTTTAAGGTGATAAAATTACCTCTAATTGTTAAAATGTAAAGTGTGCAAACAATGGAATGCTAATTGTCTGTATTGAGCGAACATTCAAAGCACAAACCAGAAACAGGACCTTTAGAACTTCTAGTGAGTGGTACATAAGAGGTTCTATGTTAGATTCATCTTAAACAAACTAGGAAATTATGTAGGCTCATAAAAACATATATGAAAAGATCCCAATGCACACAGCAACAAAACTAGTTAGTTAAATGTGTATGTTTGATAACCATTTCTGTGCAGAGATTGTTAGTCAGTGGGAGGCCAGTGATGGCCTACAGGCTTGTTAGACATTTATTGAAAGATACTGGTTTAAATCAATAGTAACATCTTTGATCACCTGGTGAAAAATACAGAAGTTACTTAATGGGGCTTGTATTTTTTTTTCTGCTGGCTTTGCCAGCAAAGTATTTCTAAATGATACTGTTTATTACATCTTGGATGGCAATGTATTGCGAACAGCAAAAATCATTGTAGAGGATCATTTTAATTCTATACTTTCTTCTCCCACCAGTTCTAAAACCCTTTAAGTAATACTGTTTTATATTATAATTAAGAATAATGGCACTTAGTAAGCTAATGTTGTATCAGAACTTCTTTACTATTAAATTTAGTTTTGTGGGTTTACAGTACAACTATAAAATTTTATTCTGGGCTAAAATTTGATATAAAAGCTTACCCTCTGCTAAAGAACAATTTAAAAAAAATACTTATATTAATAACTAAATTGTGGAAAAAAGTCCACAAGCCTGAGTAAACTGGCTATATAGGCACACAAATTGATCAAAAGACATGGGAATCAGAATCCTCAGCTCCCGCTTTCTAATAACTTCTATTTACATGAGCAGAGGCTCTACGGTAGTGTATGGTGGAGTGGAGTACCTGATGTGGTCTGTTTCTTCCACACATAAGATTGTGGGTTAGTAGAACTATGTAGTGCATGGGCCTACTGGGTACATCCATGCATTTCCTTTGATCCAATCACCCAATCTACCCCTCTGTATCCTGAATAGAAACCCTCAATGGAGCTTGGTTGTGCAGTATGTTGGGGTTCACAGAGTCTTTCTATGTATGTGCCCTGCTGCTTGGCTCCACTCTGCAGCAGAAATGTTACATTGCCAGAGCATGCAGTGTTTAATACACCCATCTATGGTCCCCAAAATCTACACCCCTGTTATGAATAACTTTTACAAATCAGACAACAGAGTCCTGTGGCACTTTTAAAGACTAACAGATAAGCTCATGCGATAAATAAATCTGTTAGTCTTTAAAAGTGCCACAGGACTCTGTTGTCTTTCTACAATAGACTAACACAGCTACCCCTTTGGAATTTTACAAATCAATAATTGATATTTGCAGAGATAGAGTTCACTTACTTGTGTGTATATATGTATAGGTAAGGGTATAATAAGATAGTAATCAATCACATCTAACAATGGCTTGTTATTATGGCTGATAATATTAAAGAAAAATACAAAGACAGACATTTGACTAAAGAGTTACTGCACATTAACTGTAATTACTATTTTAACAGATTCACTGTGCTATGCATGATTTTAAAGATCTGAATATTGTATAGGCTTGAATGTTTTAATACAATCTGTGCAGTTCATTGTGTTAATTCTTCAATACCTGTATTTGTTTTTTTAAAAATTACTACTGAAGGAAATGAACACACAAGAATTACATGTGAATAATTATATTAAGGTTGTTATGTGAATCTGATAGAATAGAGGCCTTTAAAGTTATGATTGGCATTTGGGCCTTGGGTTTGCTGTTTTAACATGGATAGAGGATTGCTGTGTATAATTTTTGTCTATATTTTTATTTTTTAAATGTATCCTTATTTGCTTTTGTTTCTTCAGATGAGAGCCAGAAGATTCTCATGTGTTGCTTGTGTTGTCTGTACAGCAGTGAACCACAAAACCCTGTGGAATTGAAGGCCAACAGCTGGATATTGGTAAGTGAATGAATCCTCCCTTTGACTGCTTTAAATTAAATTGATTATTTAAAGGAGCTACAGCTATAGCATAGAGACAGTGTGTGTCATTTCAGAAACCGCTCCAAAGACAACGTACGTACGTATTGTATTGAAATATGTTCCACTCTAATTATAACACAATCTATACTAGCTTGAGTTTTTGAACATTAAAAAGATGTGGAGTTCAAATTAGGGTAGTTTTAATGGCCTTTATACAGCGGAGCCCTAAATCTAGTAACTGCAAGTCAGGAACAAAGACCAGAAATCAGAAAGGAAGAAAGTGCTGCTATAAAAGAGAGCCTTTCAATTAGGGTAGAATAAAATAATCTGGAGACATGCCATTGTTTTGAAAACAATTTATATTTGCTCTGTAATTTAGCTCTTTTTTGTTGCTTTTGTTTTTGTTTAATCTCTCTTGCCTATGGAGAAGCTAATTATATCCAAACTTTCTTTAGAGACATTTAAGGAAAGAAAATACTTGCGTGCAGATTTATATTTAATGAGCTATAAGAAATAACGAATGCTTAAACCACTTTTATGCCACATTCAAGGCTTAATGTAGGCACATCTGTTGTTCACATTTTATGCGCTTACTCTTTGAGCCAAAAAAGCAGATGAGTGCTTAAAGTTAAGCATATACTTAAATGATTTGCTAAATTGAGGACTTAGGGCAAATAGTTAGATGAGTGTGATTTCATTGGACTGATTTGTATCCAGAACAAGAGATGATAAAAATATTGATGGATTGGTTAAGAGTCTCAAATATGTAAGTCTTCAGGGTAATAGGTGATTGAGCTGATATAATTTATCATCTGAAATCTTTGCTAATGTTGCAGAATTTTTGAGGTGTATCAAAGCAGTTCATTTGTTGGTTATATATTTTAATTTGTATTCATTTTAGGTACTATAATGTAAAATTACTAATCTTAAAAATAATAAATAAAAAAAATAAGAGCCTAATACTACAAATATGTGTGCAGGTGAATAACTTCATTCATGAGAATGGGTCTTCCCACATTAGTAAAGTAACTCATGTGCATAAATATTTGCTGGAATGGAGCTGAAATCATGAACTCCTTAGTAATTCAGTGTTAACCAAAATCTCCTTTCTTCGGTTCTTTATTCTCATTGTTATCCCACTTCTTTCTTGGGAGTCTGAAAAACGTATAGGTCTCAGAACTTTGCCTCGAAGGTCAATATGCTTGTGATTCACTGTGCTTAGAGTTACTATGGTCTTAGATAAAGTTGCACTAAAGGTACTTGTTCTATAAATGTTCTTGCTTTTTTATGAAGTGTTATACAGGGGGTCCTGAAATGTTTTTATTTTTTTAAAAAAATATGTGGAGTGGGATGGAAAGCTCGGTTTCTTCTTACTGTACCTTTTTACTTTAAATATATCAGATTATTGTCTTATCTTTCCTGATTTTGCTGAAGGATCTCTTGGTGAATATGTTGAATCTTTAACAGTGAGATCCTTTTTCCCAGTGCTAATTAGATATTCAAGTTAAACAGCTATTGGCAAAACAAACAAAAAACCTCCCAAGTATTTGAAATAGTTTGCCCCAAAATCTCGTCTCTTCTTATTTTATTTTTTACTCTCTAGACCCTTGGGATGTCATCATTTTACAAGTTCATCAGTGATTACAGAGTCTTATAGGCTACTTGAGACCTGAGTTTCTAATGGAACAAACAAGCAGGAATTAATTTTTTCAGGCATTCTTTGTACATCTTAAAACTCCAGAAGGTCACAAATCTATTCTACAAATCATCTTTAATAAATATTCATTGATGGCTGAAGTGAAGAGACAATCTACTAAGCAGAGTGAGGAATAAAACAATTTACCTTGATTGGTTACCTGAGGGACACTAATGTAGATTGATTCTTCAAATGGAAATAAGATGCAGCTATCTTACTAAGCAATTGTTTTAATACAGAGCAGCTTGTCTTTTTTGAAAAAATGAGAAGATTAAAAATAGTGGCTAAATAAATTAAGGAAATGTCTTAAATTGCACAAACATAATGTACATAGAAATGACAGTGTATCAATGCCTGTTGTGTATTTTTTCTGCTGTTCTGGTTACTTATGCAAAAGATTAGCGTGTGCGTGTGAGACACACACACTGAGAGAGAGAGAGAGAGAGAGAGAGAGAGAGAAACAAATCTATTCTCTCTGTGTGAATGGATTGTGAAGGAAAAAAATCAATGTGTACAGTGTGTCCATCTCTATCTTTACAGTTTTTAAGTTCTTTACCACAACAAAGTGATGAAGAAATTCTGTCTTTGTAGATGTCCTTGTGCTGGTTTGGGCAAGATTCTTTATAATGAGCTAGGGAGACATACTGTGGAATGTACTTACTGCTGATCTGACTAGGAGCAAAATTCCTGCTGCTTCATAGAACTTGTTGTTGACTATAACATATAAGCAGTTGAAGGGAGGCTGACTCAGATATTTTAAATAGGATATCAAACACATTTCATTCAAACAACATTTATTCATTATTCATACAAACTTTTTATAAATTACAGCCGAATGAGCATGGCCATTATCTCCTTCCTTCATTTTTGTAGCACTCACCAAAAATCACAAAATGCCCACAAGTGGGTGGTATTGCCCAGATTGAAGACCACTCTTAGAATTTGGAGCTGTTGGCAAGAAGACTGTAGAGGAAGATAAATTAAAAGAAATTACGTATAGGATTAATGAGTAAAGTTGCATAGTGCACAGGCTCACATAAAATTTGATATTAAAAGATAGTTCACAAATATCTTTTATAAGCACTGATGTTGGAAAGGATACAGTCAAGATATTTTCCTTAATGGTTAAATTTTCTTTTGCTCACTGTTTCCTTATTATGCACCTTACTTTCATGTTAAAATGTTCCAAACATCTTCCTTTCTAGATGGTATCATAACTTCAGTCAACATGAAGTAATTAGGACCATATAACTCCCCATTTGGAAATTCGAACCAGAAGTTAGTTTGTTTATCATTTTCATATCCAATTGCATGTGGAAACCAATTTGTCATATAGGTTTGCTTGTGACAGCTGGCATATTTTTATTTTTAATTATTTTTATTAAAAACATTTTTCTTAATAAAGAATATTGAAGCAGTTGGGTTTTCTAGACTTGTGAACCCACATATAGTGCATTTGAAGTCGTTTCCTACAGAAACGGTAACTTGGCCACATTGGGACTAATAGGGTACAGAATTATATAAACATACATACAATTTGCAAAAGAAGACTGAAATATGTGATCTGTATGGAAATCATAAGTTTGAACATTTTGTTTCTGGTGTCTTTGAATTCTCTACAGTAATATTGCCTGAATGTTGTTTTGTCTGATTGTTTTGCTTTTTTTTGCTGAGTAGCAAAACGTGTTAATTGCTTCTTGGAAAACACATAGTATCAGTAAAATGTTAAAACCAAATGATACCTGTGCTCAAAACTTAGTGACTTAAGTAAGAAGCTGAAAACTCTACCTTTTAATATTAAGCATTCACCAGTACAGACTGACTTTTTTGTAACTGTGTTAAATAGATATAGAAAACTCCATAATGTATTTCACAGGCAACCAGTGAAGAAAATAGGAACATAGCTTATAGGCATCTGTCTAATATAGCTCAAGGGTTGGTTTCAGGGGTCGGCAACCCAAAATATAAGAACCATTTTTTAAAATTCCCTCAATAACCAAGTGTTTTGAGAGCTGCAATGTGTGTAGCCTCATGGCTGGAGAAACTGGGACCTGGGTCAGGGCTCCTGTCGCAGGGGAGCCCGGAACCAGGAGCAGGGTCCCTTGGTGATGAGACGGAGGGGGGACTGGAGCCCAGAGCCACAAGGAGGCAGCCGAAGAGCCGCATGCAGCTCCGGAGCCACAGGTTATAGACCCCTGGTTGTTAGGAAGGACCCAGTACTCTAGTTAGTGAATAAGAATAGCAAGAGAAAGTTCTACAAAGCACAGTGCTGGGATCAGTTTTATTTAACTTTTCCATAAATGACTTGGAATATAGAACTAGTTGAATGGTGATCAAATATAAACAATTGTCATCATTGTCATAGGGATGTTGTGTTATTCTGACTGGGAAGAGAAGAGATCTGTACATCATAATAGAGAGAAGGTGTTTACAAGACAGTCTCTCTAATATGATGCAGTCTATGCTATGAATAAGTTTGAGAACCACGGATCTTACAGGGCTTTGGTTGATTTTTATGTCTTTGTCTGTAAGTCATCTTGCAAAATAACAGTTTGGTACTTAACTAAAAGATACAGTATACACCGCAGTATTTGAGAATCACATACTATTTTAAAATTGTGTGAGGTTTTTAATGGTCTTAACAGAGTTTTAGCTTGGGAATCCAGGATCCTTTATTTATCCACTAGCCAGATGTAGTGTAGGAAGCCAAGGTATGTGCTTTCACAGATTTTGCACCCATGAAATCAACCATGACTCAGTGAAACTACTCTCTAAGAATGAAAGTGATTTAGTTTCCACATTAGCTGACATCTGGTCTGCTCTGAGCAGAATTTTCTGAGCTATGCAGTATGTGTGGTTATGTTGTAACGTGGGCTACTGCCTAGTAGGACTGAAGCAGAACCACCAAACTCATTTCAGTCATGCTGTATGTTAGTCTTGAACTGGTGTTCCAGAAACAAAAGGCCAGTTTATAAAACTCTTACGTATTCTTAATCTCTTCACTCCTCCGTGCAAGGTTTTATTTCCCCTGGAGCTTTATAAATTAGATTTATAAATGTAAAAACAGATTTAAAAAATTATATTAATAAGGGTTAATACCATATTATCAATGTTTTGTTGTATTATTTTGTAAAGTTGTGTGCACTTTAAGAATTAATTATATTGGAAAAAACAGTGGGAAAAAAACAGATAATATAGCTCATAAGTTACATCAGTCTTTCCTATATTTTTTTTAGTGCAAGATACCTGCCTTGGTGGGGGTGGGGGTGGGAAAGGGGAGGCAGAGCAAGCTGGCCCAGAGGCTGGGATCCATGCTTTCGCCTCTCCCCTTGATGCAGAAGGCAGCGGGAAGCAGCATGGCGGCGGGAGGAGGGACGCTGTTTGGGCTCCGTGCTACCTTGTCACAATCGACCCGCTCACCCCCCAAAAGAACGGCCCTAGTACCGTCTCTTGATACTTTGCTTCCTTATAAGGATGATCATAGATACAATAGTATACAATAAACATAAGGTGATGAATGCCTATCAACAATAATGTTTAATGGCCTTCTGTATGACTGGGCTTGCTATGATAGAAATGTTCAGTTCTTTTGGATACTTGAATACACAGGCCACCTTTTTGCTAACTATCTTGTAAGTGTTATTTGTTTCATAACAGCATTTCTTTAAATATGTTACATTGATAAAAGAATTTTAGTTACATTTCTGTAGCAATTGACTAATACAGTGGTTTTCAACCTTTTTCATTTGTTGATCCTAAAAAAATTTCAAAAGGAAGTGCAGACTTCTTTGGAAATCTTAGACATAGTCTGTAGGCCCTCTGAGTCCAAGGGTCACAGGTAGAAAATCTGTACTAATACATTCTCAACTATGTGTGGATACAAGATATTTGTTGCGTTTCATATAAACCCAGAAACACTTCCCTTTTACCTTTGTTTTCCCACATCAGTTTTTAGCTGAGCATTATGTGAGTTGACAATTTTGAGGTTCATATTTCGCTGTTAAAAATTTTGATATAGATAATTTTGTTCGTGTCCAAGGAGTTTTATAATTCTTAAACAGATCTGCATGTAAAATCCCATAAAAATATGAATTTGGGGAGCAGTATTGATGTCTAATTGAGACATGTACATCTTTCTATTTTGGGGCTTGATACTGCAATGGGCAGTGTAGAGATGGACCATTGTACCTGCATCTAAGTTTGACTTTTATGTGTTGGAATTATTAGAGTTCCTTATGGGAGCAAGAATTTGCTGGTTGCAATATTAAGAGTTTAGAACGTATGTTCTATTGGACAGGGATTTGCTCTTTCCTTTGTACAACAGAGAACACATTGTCAGCACTTAAAATATGTTTCTGAGTGCCAGTTTGGACTGTAAACATGATAACTTTGCACCATGGCTGCACAACATCATCATTTTATCAGACAGAAACATGTTTGCAGCAAAATGGCAGTTTTTGCCTATGGAGACGTCCTTATTTTTTTAAGAAACTAGCAAAAAACAATGGAGATGATTTTGCAAAATGTTTGAGAGTTCAAAAAATCAAGCAAACATGTTTTACCACTAATTTTGTTGACAGTGACAGTTTTTTTGTATAGCCCTCGCTTTCATTCTAAAATGTTTGAGAACTATTATGTTTTAAATCCTAAATATTAAAAAGCGAATCTTAAAAGATTTTCTAATATCCTGTATCTCTGCCTTAATCCTAATAATACACTTCAGGAAAGAAAGATACCTGTGTTCTGTACACCAGGCTGTTTGTTTATTTAATTTATTTTGATGAGTTCTGTCTATTGTATCTATGAATTACCATTAACGTGTTTTGGAGCAGGTTTACCCTACTCAGATAGGCCAGATCAAGAAATTTACTGCCAATTAAGCACAGGATGTTTGAGATTTTTAGTGATGTTCTCCGGATGACCTGGGTTTTTTTATGATCATCTTGACTTTTTCATTAAACTACAGTTGTAATTGAGTTGGCTCAGTTAATGAAACACTGACCTTTCACCTTGGATTGCACACCCAAGCCAAAGTCTTAAGTGAAATGAGTTTTAAGGCTTTTGATTTTTGTGCAGTGGACAAATAGCATTCAGTATAATGCTGGAGAACAGGCTTATTGTAATTGAATATGAGTGCTGGTCTTATCTCAAAAGGGACGTCTAAGGCTAAAACACTGTGAAGATGAATTAACACACATGTTGGAAAGGATAATTTCCCAGTGACGAATAAAAAATAGGGTCTTTGCTGTATATTTCTGCATAGCAACTACATCTTCACTGAGAGGTTCAATTGCCTCCACCAATGGGTGTATTGATTTTGTGGGGGTTCTTTTTCCTCTTTGGTTCCTACATTGTTTATGAATTAGCATTTTGAACTGTCCAGCTCTGTCGGACCAGTCTTCAGTACCTTTGTTATTCACAAGAGGTGTTTGTTCCATGAAATGTTTTGATTAGACGCAGACAGTGGTATTCAGAGATAAGAAGATAAACAAATTTTTGGCAAACTGTGAGTGTAGCAAAATTAAAATGTCTAGAGTTTTAGGATTTAGGCCACCAGTCTATTCCTCTTCCCTTAGTTTGTGAGGAAATTCTGCAATCCACAAGGATTATATTCTTAAAATTTTCTAGTTTGTTCAGATGAAGCTTGACAGGTCTCTCTCAGCGTATGTGACTGTGCCCACTCCCAGCCATTTTATAACATCATCGTCAGTCAGCTGAAAGCCTGTAGCCCACTGTTAAATTAAGTTAGCAGGCACTTGTCAAAGATATGCAACATAATCTGAAATTGACTGCATGTGTATCATGGGTTGTTAGAGAACTCCCATTTGAAGAGATTGGATGCACAATTACCCTGTCCTGTTTGAAATCAGTTCCGGGATGGCTACAAGCATCTTGGCGGGTCAAGACCAGACAGAAAGATGGTTGGGTCAGTGAAGAGAGAGTGATTGTTGCAGGCCACTCGTTATACTAAGCAGTTTCTACTGTCGTGTTCTGTGGTGTGTCATAAGTGACCATAAAAGGCATCTAATAAAAAGGTGAACTGTTGGGTGGTTGCAGAGGTTCTTAGTGCAGAGGCAAGTTGCTGTTTTCATGGATCTTGGCCAGAAGCATGACAAAGGCTCGCTCATGGTGAATATGGGGCGTTGCTATGTTACTAAGTATTGGCATCCTGGGCAAAAATAAGTTGCACATAAAGTCCTGGTAACAATGCTCATAGCTTTGTTAAGCTCTTGCATCGACCAACCTTGTATGAAATGAGCAACATCAAACTCTGCTTTTGAATAGCAGAAGGCAAAAGCTGATGTTCTGAGCATACAGGTACTTGTATCCCAGGTTTGAGCCAACCAGTTTTCTGAGCAAGTTCTTCCGAGGGCTAACTTTGGCTGTTGTCTTCTTCAAGTGGTTGTGATATGTCATTGACATCTCCAATGTCACACCGGAGTAAACTGGGTTTGGTGTGTGTTACCTGCATTGTGTGCTTAAGAAAATATTTAACTCATAGTTTACGTTTGCATTATACACATGAAATATGTTAGAAACCATTTTGCAGACGCTTGGATACAGACACCATTGAGTACAGTGGTATTCCATGAGCTTCATATCTTCATTCAGAACTGTGTCAATTTGTAAGAAGGACTGAGCTTGATAGCTGCAGCAGATGTCAGCATAGAAAAACTTGTGCGAGAGTGTTGCTAGCAAGTTCTTGATGTACACATTAAACAGTATTGCTGGAAGAACTGAACCTTAAGAAGACTGTTAATCTGACACTTCCAAGAACTGCAATGGTTGCTCATGTGTACTCTGAAATGCCTGTTTTGGAGGAAGAGCTCTATTACTTCAACCACCCAGTGTGGGATCACTTGAGAGAGTTTATACAGAAAGCCTGTTTGCCAGACCATATCATAAGTGGAGGTCAAATCAAGGAAGACTGCACCTGTCTTTAGGTTTTGTTGTAAACCATTTTTTATAAAGGTGGTAAAGCCAAGATTAGATCACAGATCAAAGATTAGATTGTGCTTCATCCTTTCTTATACCCCGTCTGCTCAACCTGCAAGACTTTGTCCAATTCTGGAGTGATTTGTTGGAGAATCAAGCATTCATATACTTAAAACACACTGACAGCAAGGCTATTGGGCAGTAACTCACCATGTTATGGGGGCTCTTGTCCAACTTGAGAATGACAATAATATTTGCTTGATGCCAAGTGGGTAATAACTTCTTCTGTGAGCCACTGAAATGCCTTTGGTATGAAGTGTTTAAGGAATGCCAGCAAGATATTATCAGACGACTCCTCATTGTGCCTCGTTTGATGGAATTAAGGGCCTTATCTCACATTGGATGTGAGGGGCTTTGGTTGTTTCCTGCCCACATTCTGATGTTGCATTCATCATATACTTTGCATTTAAATCACTTCTCCAGGGGAGCCTTTGTTACCTGCAGTAGATGGCTTGCAACTTCACTGGGCTTCACCAGTGGGTGGGTTTGGCCCGGAGGTCAAACTGGCACAGATGAATCCAGAAAATCTGCCAGCACAGAAAGCTCCACAGAGGTGGGGAGCAGAATGGACATTAAGAGGAAGGGTAGTGTAAATACCAGTCTAATAGGCAATATTGGCAGTAGAACGATTGTGCCAAATTGGGTAAGGAAGGTGAGAGAAGCCAAACAGCAAAAATTAAAATGTTTGTATAACAGAGTGTGAGGACCCTGGGAAATAAAATAGAGGAACTAGAGCAACTGGTAGAGGAAGTGAAACCAGATATTATAGGGATAACAGAAACATGGTGGAATAGTAGTCACGACTGGTGTATGTGTATTGAAGGCATATCTCCCTTTGATTGACACCAAAAACGACAGGCACTGTAGACCAGCCGTATGAGTCTAAGAGGTTTCTGTTGTTATGTTGATGATTAATTATTATTTTCCAGTAGTGCATAAAGGTTCTACCCAGGGCCCAGCTACTTCATATTAGGCACTGTACATGCACAGAATAGAAGACTATCCCTGCTCAGAAAGCTTAGAGGCTCAAAGACAGAGCAGTCAAACAAATCTAGATCATAATAACCAACAACAATAAAAAACTTGCCAAAAATACAGATCTTGTAAATTACAGTGCAGTTTCTTTCCAGTTCTTCAGATAACCATCAAACTTACCCCTTCTCCAACTGCAATACAAATTGTAATTGTTTGATGTATGACCTTATATGCAATGAACAGCTCCTACCCTACATCTCTTGTTTCTACAATAGTGCTGCTTGTACTTTTACTGTCTGTCCTTTCTGTATTTAAGACATTTTTGGTGCCTATGTCATAGGACTATCTGGTCTGTTGTTCCCATTGTTTAATTTGTCACCTTTTCCACAGTTGCTGGGTTTAATAGTTTAGTTGCTTTAAGCAGTTGTATCCATGTACAATATCAAACACAGCAAAGCAATCATTTCTTTATTTCTGACACCTTGTTAAGTGAGGAAGCTATATGCAGTGCATTACCAAAGCAACTTTATTAAATTTATTAACATATGAATGATGCTATATATTAAGTGCCAGGGGATGGCACTTAATTAATTACATGCATGTGCATACTCACGCACACATGCATGTAGCTTTTATATAGCATTCTAATAGCAAGAATAATTTGGGTATTGCCAGGAATGAAACTGGTGATAATAAAGTAGCAACCTGTCAGCCAAGTTCCACCCACAGTTCCAGAGTAGTTGGATGTTTCTGTTGTTAAGATGATTAGCAGAGTGTGACAGGTTGCCTTTAATCTGTCAAAACTTCTTATTTTATATAGAATTCAGAAGGAATAACAAGAAAAAAATAACTATTGTCTCTTTTAAAAAAAAGACCAAGCTGGATCAGCCAGGCTATGTCTACACTTGCTAAAATTAGTTCGAATTAGTTAGTTCGAACTAACTAATTTGAACTAATTTTAGTTAGTTTGAATTAGCTTAATTCGAACTTGCATGGCCACACTGGAATGTTAGTTCAAACTAAGCAAGCACTTGCTTAGTTCAAATTAGCGATCCCCATTCATTTCAATGGCCGGTTAATTTGAACTAAGAAATTAGTTCGAATTAACATGGCCACATTGGTTAATTCAAACTAGTTAGTTCGAATTAACCCCTTAGTTCAAATACCCTATTCAAACTTATTAGTTCAAATTAAGGAAGCCCTTAATTCGAACTAACTAAAGCCTAGTGTAGCCATGGCTTTAGTTAGTTTGAATTAAGCCTCCTTAATTCGAACTAACTTGCCAGTGTAGACATAGCCCCAGACTCTCCAGCTAAGACTATAAACATACAATGGGATGATTAAGGGAGAACAAAAGGCAGGCAGCCATTGGAGTTAGGAGAGCTTAAGTAGACAACAAATAATGGAAGTGGACTGAAAAACAGTTCTTGTAACTAGACCTTCAAAAGACATGTTTAAGTTATGAGGATGTGCAGAAAAACCGGAAGCTATATATTTTATATAGTGCAGCAATTACAACTGAGAAAAACTTTGCTGAAAAACAAAGTATATATGGGATGAGAACCAGTGGTCCATCTAGTTCACTATACTGTTTCTGACAGTGACTAATATTAGATGCTTCAGAGGAAAGTACAAAAAAACATGTAGTGGATAATTACAGGATAATTGACCCATGGGAGCATTTTTGTTATTTTGTGGTTTGCGAAAGTCTTGAGGCATGAGGATTTATTACTTCTTAATAATGTTTTTAGCTGTGTAATATAACTGAATGTTCTCAACACCCATATGCATGTGTAATCCAATTATGAACTTTGCCTAAGATCTAGCATCCAATGATATTTTGGTATTTGCAGAGTCATCCGGGAGGAGAGGCATCTGTTCTTGGGTAGGATCTAATATGATAGTAAGCTCATTACCTTGAAGAAACCTGAAAACTGTAACACTGCTGTCATTTGAGAAGGAATGAGGAAGAATGTCATCACTGTTGAAGGGGAGAAGCTGACTGAAAGTTGCCCTAAGGAAAGGGGTTAGAGGAAAAAAGTTGATCACTGAGGATGTGTTTTTCATAAATCTAAAAATGCTTCCTTATAGTAAGGCACGATGTATCCTCATAGCTAATTTTTTCTCAGCATAATAACTAGTGATGACTTGTGGTTTTGTCACTGACGTTTATGTCCGCAGTGGGTAAAGGATGGGAGAAGGAAGGCTCCTGGAAACTTAAAGTGGTGGCCAAAAATAATAAACTTTATTAGTCCCCTCTTTGGGACGCAAAGGGTTAACAGTGGGGCAGCTTGCTGGACTAAACTCAGAAGTCAGCTTCACAGATAACAAGATAGCCCCAGGTGATTACTCACAGTTTAGCATATCATGAGTTACACAGAAATAAACCTTTAGAATAAACCCTCCTCTTGGACTCTTTAGATAATTCAGAGATAAAGTATAACAAGACAGAGTCCAATACATAAAGAATAAACATAACAATAATCCCCAAACCTACACCAATTGTAATACCTAGGGTTAAAACTGAGGTGGAAGAATTATTCACATTCAATCATGAGGAGTAAATGTGGGGGGGTAATTCGGGTTCACATACGTACCATGACTATCAGGCAGGTGATTAACAACAGCATAACGTCTCAAGGCGGAGGTTGAAATCGACTCGGGCCGGCACTCTCGGGGGAACTCCTACTGCAGGGTGATCAGGCCTAGCAGTTAACTCGAGGAGACTCTTCATGCTCCATGCGGCATGGAAGCTTTTATGGCCCAGGCCACGGCTTCCTGCCGAGGGCTGTGATTGGCCAGATTTCACTGCAGCAGGAATTTTGGGGCAAGGGTCTGCCCGGTTCCTCCTGTCCTTATTTGTGCAAAGGAATTTTCACCAGCTCTTTAGGTTCCGGGTCAGAGCCTTCTACACCCCTGGGGGGGGGGGGGGGGGCCATGATCGACTTGCACTTCAGCACATGGGCGAGGGGGATGACCCACCCCTTTGGGAGCTGGCTGAGAGCGAATCAGGGTCCGAATAAAGCATGTTGATAGTCACAAGCCTAGCAGCCAGGAGTTCTTTACATGACCTGGGGGGCAGTATCTGGTATGTGACCTGGGAAGAGTATCTGATAAACAGTTTCTCTACGTGACCTGAGGAGAAACAGTTTCTATGTCTTTATATCACAAGGGAGGTGGCGGCCAGTTTATGTGGTGCTCATAACAGCACCTTAACAGTTTATAGCTTTATGGTAAGTATCAGTGAGGGTGGGTGAGTGTGTGTGTGTTGTGCTGGGACGTTTGTTTTGCGTTGTATAGGTTGAATGGGAGGTATGTGCTGCGGTGAGCAGCTGCATTAGTTTGGGTTATTGTGTATGGGTGTTGTGTGGGTGGCTGTATTGATTTGTGTGTGTGTTTTGTGCTAGGAGATTTGTGTTGAGTTGTGTCTGGGTGGGTTGGGTGGGAGGTCTCTGTTGATTTGTGTAAGTGGCAAATGAGAGGAGCTTGCTGCTATGAGGAGCTGTGTGTGTTTTGGGGTTTTATGTGTGCTGGTTGTGGAGTTGTGTGGGTGGTTATGCTAAATTGTATAGGTGACAAATCAACCTTTGAAGATATGATGCAGTTGGAATAAATAATCTCCCATCTGTTCAATCTCCTTCCTATTACTGACTCGCTATCGTCAATAAATAGTTGATTGAAAAATAGCTGCAAAGTAAGGATGGTGATTGGTTGAGTTACTTCTGTTATCATAATAGTCCAGTACCCTTGGCATAGAACATAGATACTAGTCTTACTATTTTGTTATATATAGATAATATTACTCAGCTCTTTTAGGGTATGTCTACACTGGAGGCTCTGTTAAGTTGACCTAACAAGGTTGACTTTAAGTCGACTTAAAGTCGACCTTTTAAAGTCAACTTAGGGAGTCCACATTGAAAACTCCTGAGTCTAGTGTAGACTCTCTAAGTTGACTTAGTACGGCCAGCTTTAAGTTGACTTAAGAGTCCTGTGTGGACTCTCTAAGTCGACTTAAAGTCCACTTGGTAAAGTCAACCTAAATTTCTCACTGTAGACATAGCCTCAGGCACTGGATCGTGGCACTCCCCCTGCTGCCGCCGCCAAAAGATTGGAATACATTGCTCAAAGATGTAACTGTTGGGTCGTGGGCATAAATGATTTTTTTCAACTGCGTTCCAAGGAAAAAAGTTTGAAAACCACTGGCCTAGAGCAGAGCTCCCAAAGCCCTCTGAAGATGGCTTAAGGAGTTGAAGCCATCTCCTTTGGCTGTGTGTTCCAGAGGAGGCAAATGGACAGCACAGCACTGAAGAAAGAAGGGGTGTTTTCAGAAGCTGACACAGTGAGGCAGATAAAACTAAGCCTAGAGGGGTAAAATGATCAGAATTATTTTGAAACCCTGTAGCTCTGTGTAGAAACTGTGAACCTGGAAGGGCTAAAGGATCAGTTTATTTATAGTAATACTACCAATAGTAAATTATAAAGCACCCACTCATGGTGGTGAGCAACAGTAATAAAAAGATTTTTCATTAACTAATGAACACCCCAGCCTCAGCAAAATTACGAACAAGATAGGGAAATAAAAGACAATAAGAACAGTGCAATAAAACGCGCAACAGTGGTAGTAATTTAAAAACGCCTCTGTGAAGAAAATACATTTTTAGGTGTTTTTAAAAGTGAGATGAAATTAGCCAGATTTCAGGAGGGAGTTAATTTCATGCCATTGGGGCTATCACAGAAGATGCTTGAATGCCAGCTGACTTTAGGCACACTGGTGGAGTCCTTCAATATGGGGCAGTTTGTGAATGCAAAAACCCATCAAGTGGAGGCTGAAGGAGGAGGTCTTAACTAGAACCAGGCCCAGTCTATTCAGAGCTTTAAAAACCAGGAAGGCTAATTTAAATAAAATCTGCAACCTAATAGGCAGCCAATGTAAGGAATGCACAGCAGATTGATTATGATCATGATAGCTCAGACTCATGAGCAATCATGCTGCTCATGCTGACCAAGCTGTAAATGGTGGATCAGCCTCCCTGATAATCCAGAATAGAGTGAATTACAATAGTTGAGTTTTGCGATTGTGTGGGCATGCATTGCTCTGCTCACAAGGTAAATAAGGGCGCAACCTGTGAAAATTTCTTAGCTAAAAACCATTTCCAAACCATGTCTGGATCTAGTTCTACTTGAATAGGGCCTGGCCAAAAGTACTGCCAAGATTAGTAACATGACTCACAATATACAAACTAATCCTCTTAGTTAGCGGAGGCATGATGGTTATCTCTTTATGTTTTTATAAAACAGATCCCAAGAGAGGAAACATTGTTTGTAGCACAAGTACTGTGTGTATTCATTGGAGAGTCAGAGAGTAAATTGTGGCCTATGAGGCTGAAAACCAGCATACGGTCACTGATGACCCTCTCTGCACTCTTCATAAAATTCCTTAGTCACCTGTAGAAGTTGTTATTGTTTGATTCCCCCGGGAGCTGGCTGTTTTGAACCCACGGCCCTACCAGCCCTCGGGAAGAGAAACCAGGAAGATGACAAAGCATATTTACATGAGAGAGACAAGTTGAGTGAGGGTTAGTGAAAGAGGCATTGTTAATGCAATAAAAGATATTACCTCACCCAGGTAATTATCTTTCTAATATGATATTATTTTTCTAAAATCCTAAGACCAACTTGGTTACAATTCTACTGCAAACAACACATTTACATTAGTGATTTATACTATACTACTTATTATTTATTTTTTAAAGAAAGCTCTGGTTTATAGGTTTTGTTCTTAGATGAGAATTTTTTCTGTTCATCATGTATGAAACCTTTGTGTATGTGCACATATTTTTGTTAATGTCTGGTGGTCACGATAGCGGGCAGTTGCCAGGGTGTCAAACTCATTTGCTATGACAGGCCAGATTTGACTTAAACATATTTCAAGGGGGCTGAACATACCATAAATCGAAACACTATGGCACTCTTGCAGCATCACAGAGTGCTGTGTATACGAAACTGCACTCCGTGATACCTCTCTCCCTCTGGCTTGCTTAAGTCGACTTAATTTACCCTGCGTCTACACTACAGTTTCTTTAAGTCGACTTAAGCAGCTTGCTTAAGTCGACTTAAGGAAAATAAAGTCGACTTAATTAAAATTAAGTCGACTTTATAACACCACCTTTCAACTAGACCTAAGGCTTAAGTCGACTCCCTAGAGTCGACTTAAGCCAGTGTAGACATGGGGTAGCCCTAAGTCGACTTAGGGCTACCCCAGGGCTACACCAATGCCTTCCCTGCCGGGGGGGGATGGCATAGGGGGAGCCTGGCATGCCCCCCCACAGGGCAGACCCTGCCCCTATGCCCTGCCAGGGTCCCTATCCCCCTTTGCCCTGTTGTACCTAGGTACAACGGGGCAAAGGCTGAGCCCCCTGGCATTGGGCAAGGGATGCCCCCCCTGCCCCTGTGGACCTCCCCTAGGTCCCCCTAAGCCCCTAGAAGTCGACCTAGGCGTCCAGTGTGGACAGTCTAGGTCGACTTTTTAAGTTCCCCTTTAAGTCGACTTTATTTTTAAGTGTAGACACACTAAGTCGACTTAACTAAGTTGACTTAGTTAAAGTCGACTTAAAATTACAAGTTTAGACATAGCCTCTGTTAGGGAGAGAGTGTGGTCACAGAGCTCAGTCTCTATCTGTATTAGCGAGAGTATGGTCCCATGGAGCACAGTCATGGGCCGGATGGAAGAGGTTCACAGGCTTAATTCGACCTGCGGGCCACATGTTTGTTACCCCAACCTAGACGGATTGGGTCAATGGAAAGTTTAGTGACTACTGGAATTTCCTCATATGACATTTAAAAATCCTGTATTATCTATATGTGTTTTTGGTACTTGCATGTTCTTAATTGTAGGGCAAATCCTGCATTCCTTATGTAGATATAATACTGTGGATCTCAGTATGAGGGTTATCTGAATAGTTATTGCAGGAGCAGGCTCTCAGAATTTTATTTTTATGTAATAACCAGGGTTTATAGGTATAACTCCAGGGATCATCCAAAATGTGTTTTATTTGCGGTCAAATATTCATGTCTTTGTAAATGTGAATCTTAAAGTTAGCATCATTGTATGAGGAATGAATTTTCGCCTAATGTGAAAGAAATACATAAATTACACTGAGTTATAAGGGTTTTTCTTTAATCTGTTTTATTAAGCTAATAAATCTAAAGCAATCATATGGGGACATATAGGCCCCATAGGCATTGGGGTCCAGAAATAAAGATTAAAACTATGCTGAATTTACAGTTAAGGGTGTATATATGAGATAACACTAATATATTAATGACGTATAAAGTAACATGTTTGTTAAAAGGCTTATGAATTGCTAGAGGTCATACTAAGAAATTATTTTTTCCCCTTCTTATCTAGATCGTTTTAAAAAGAGGGAGATTCAGAGCTAAACTGAAATATTTGAGTCAGAATCATGAATACACTCTGTTTAATTATTTTGATATTTAAAGAAAAAAGCTGTCACAGAATATAGGATTTGTATTTTAATATACATAAATTATTTAAAACAATTATTATTTTGCTTCTGCCTTCTTTTAAGAGGGTAAAATTCATTAAGTAACATTTTGGATTACAAAGTAAACAGCTTCATAATACTTACAGATTTAATTTATACCAAGAATATGCTGCTCTGTGTCATTTCTTATCTTTGCAGCATTTTGCCATAGGTAAAATACAATATAATGAGAAAGGGATGTGCATTGGATGGCAGATGAGTCATTCCTTTTTTTCTTCTTCTCAGCAATAGTTGAAGAGGGAGGCTTGTGTTCCAGGGGGGCATGCTTCCAGGAGAGAAATGGAAAATGTTAAATCTTCTGGAGGCCAGTGTAGTTCAAAGTTTGTTAATTACTTTCTGAGACTCAGTTTTGTGGTTTTAGGGATTTTATGGCTTTTTGGGGATGTATGGAAAAGAGGAGTCATCATTCCTCCTGTCACCTATGCAAATAATCTTTAGGAACTATGATCACTGTGAAGAGGTGCAGTACCTGGGGATATTTCTCTGCTAGTAAAAAAATATTTGGTGGCACTTGGAGTTTGCATGTGTGTGTTTTTCTTTGTTGTTTTGTTTACATTTTTGCTATTCATTTTTTTTGTGATTTTCTTTCCACTTCAGTTTCTTTTTAGTGACAGGAGGTCTGACCAACCATGTGTGGGATTTCCCAGATCCTAACCTAGGTGTATAACAAAGAAGGCCAAAGACATTTCCTCAGGAAATGGGCTAGTGTGGGTGGAAGTAAGTGGGCTTTCACCCACTCCTTGATTTTTGTAGTCTGCCTCTTCACCCCTAGTACGTCCCACTTCCTTTTCTTTCTTTGAGCAGTTTCACACACTCTGTGGGGTGTCCCACATCATTTCTGCAGCCAACAGAGACAATTCACCTTTTTTGAAGCAGCGTCATTTACGCAGCCAGCCGTTGGCAAAATTGCTGAAGTGGCACAAATTGCCTAATCATTGCACAGATAAAGAGTGGCATCTCTTTAAACACTCTCACATCTGATCTATATATGTAGCTGTGTGTTGTGCTACTAACAATGGCATTGTACTACCTAGTAGATTATGTTAAAGCACCACAGGCAAAGAGCTAGATTTGGAGTTAAGTTTTTAGTAGAAGGGCTTGCATTTTATTTTTATACCTACAATAAATATATTTTTTTAAAAATTACTTCTACTGTTACAATATTTAAAATTGTCATAGAGAAAAGGAAGACTTAATATGTTCAGATCTAGAATGTGTGTTATCAGTAGTCTTCTAGTGTTCTCTAGGCAAATGTTTACAGCTCATGTAGTTTCAGCAATTTAAAGACCTAAGGTAATAACTTAACTCATTATAAAAAAGCGGGGGGGGGGGGGGGGGGAGAGGGGGGGAGGTAAAGGATGTTAAATTAGGCTGTGATTTATGATAAGAGGGTTAAATTAAATGTTTGGATGGGTAGATCTATTTTCATTATGCTGTTGGCTATTCTGTATGTCAGAAACGTTTTCTTGACATTAAAACAGCAATATTTAAAGTATCCACTTTTCTAGCCATTTGTGCATATTAAAAATAACTTGCTATTCATGTTCAGTGGTTTTCTTGTTGGACAATGTAGGGGAACTTGCCACAACACATGCAATAGATTATAAGAAGACTACAAATATAATACTTACAGCATGGAGCAGACTGCACTGGCAGATAGTAGAATATAGAAATCTCTTTAATCACAGTGCTTCCCATAGTGTGGGTGGTCAGTCTGCAGACATTTCAGTCAATGCATTTCCCATGCAACAGTGACTGTAAAACAGAACTGAAGTAAACAGCATTCCACAGGCTTTTCAAGGTTTTTATTTTGAGAAAGTAAAGCTTTTCTGCTGGATTGCTTTTTTCCTCTTTCTTTGTTTGGGTTGCTTGCTTTTGTCAATCATAACTACACAAGACATGCTTTTGTATTCTCCTTACAGAACTCATTCTCTGAAGTAAACAAAACAAATAGTATAATTTACAATTTTTTCAAAATGTGTTTTTTTCTTTAAAAATATGTATATGGCTTAAAAACTGTTAATGTATTATTTTTGTTTGTTTGTGGGGTTTTTTTTGGGGGGTGGGGATTGGGGTCACTCGGAACCAGTAGCTGGTACTACATTTTAGGAAGTGTAATTTAATGTTTTGTATTTTATTTTTAATTCCTTATTTTTTCCTCTTATTTTTTCCTTCCCAATTTGTTTTACTTTGTTCTGCATAGTCGTACTATTTCTTTAAAAAAACTTTTACTCCCACTTTTAATCATTAGCCCAGCCTTCCTCCCACCCCAAACAAAATTATGAGAAACTCGTTTTTGCACCAACTTACTGCTTTGGCGACTGAAACTTTCTACTTCATGCTATGTGATGTTCATGAACTAGAATCTTGGATTTCATGAAATAGTCTAAAATAGGGATACTAAACTCAGTCTCATATGACATTCATACAAATATTTTCCCAGCATTTATAGCCTTTATTGGATTACATAAATTAATCACTGGGCACAAATATTTTAATTCTTAGAATGAATATGTTGGCCTGATGACTAAATTTTTATACATGGACTTCTACATTGTTTTCCTGAAAATTTGCACACATATCCATTGATTATGCACACAATTGTAGAATTTATATGTAGAGATTACAAATGTATAGTTTTCAGTTTGATCTGAAAATTTGTCCCCAAATGGGAAATAGAACTTTGAAACCTTTCAAGCAATGATGGAAATAGACTTGAAATTTTAAACATGTATAATGGCAAGAGAAAAGAGACTGTAGTATTTAAGTTGTCTTGTAAGAAATCTCTTTACTCTTTGACTGTATTTTTACACACACTCTACCTGAGGCTCCTTGGTTGTAGCAGCAACCAATAAGAAGGAGCGCCAGGGCCACCAAGGCCCAGCTCCCAAATCAAAAGACACAAAAAAGTTAGACTTGTTTGGGAGGAAGATTTATTCTACCGGGGTCAGGGGGAGGTTTCAGCTCAGAATAGCCAATCAACAGGCTATTCTCAGCCATTATGCGTTCAATCCCAGGTCCTCCATGGAGAAGTTCGCTGACTCAGTGGCACAAGACTTCCAACGAGAGTTGGTGGCGAAGGAAGGAAAGGTGGTGACAAGGGCACCTCTTCAGTTGGCCCTAGACGCAGCAGACACCACCATGCAGGCAATGGCCTCTGGGGTCACAATGAAAAGGAGATCATGGTTACAGGCATCAGGCCTCCCCCAGGAGATTGAGACGACCATCCAGGACCTTCCCTTTGAAGGTCCTGAGCTCTTCTCTTCACAAATGGACTCCATGTTACAGAACCTAAAAGACTTGCGAGCCATGCTGAAGTCGCTGGGCCTGCACACCCCTCCCCCCAGAGGCGCCCTTTCCAGCCCCAATGTCCCACATGCCCATACCAGAATAGATCAGACTCCTAGCGGCATGGAGGACGCAATGGCCGTCGTTCAAACCAGAGAGCGTCAGGCCATAGTAGGAGCCAAGCACGCACCCAACCAAGTGCCAAAAAGAACTTCTGATGCCACGCCCGAGGACAACATGCCAGTCACTCCCAAGGACCTCCAGCTCCTGCCCTTTGGGGACAGACTATCCCGTTTTTACTGGGTGTGGTCCAACATTACATCAGACCAGTGGGTCTTGCTCATGGTAAAATGGGGGTATTCACTCCAATTCTCATCCCTTCCCTCCCCATCCTTCTTCAGGGACCCTTCTCACGAACATCTACTGGAAGAAGAGGTACGATCCCTTATCTCCCTAGGAGCAGTACAGGAGGTACCAGTAGATTGAAGGGGTAAAGGATTCTACTCCTGCTATTTCTTAATCCCAAAAGCAAAGGGAGGCCTACACCCCATACTAGACCTACGTGTACTGGACAGATTCCTGTGCAGAGTGAAATTCTGTATGGTCTCCCTAGCTGCTATAATCCTATCATTGGATCCTGGGGACTGGTATGCCGCTCTCAACTTGAAGGATGCATACTTCCATATAGCCATTCTACCATGTCACAGGTGCTTCCTAAGGTTCATGGTGGGCCAGAGACGTCTCCAATTTGTAGTCCTTCTGTTCAGACTATCAGCAGCACCCAGGGTCTTTACAAAATGCCTTGCGGTCATAGCGGCTCACCTCAAACATCAAAGAATACAAGTGTTTCCCTATATAGATGACTGGTTGGTGAAAGGCTGCTCTCAGCAGGAAGTCCACGCACACCTGAGGGTAATACAGTCAACCTTCAATGGCCTGGGGCTTCTGATAAATTAAAAGAAATCCACGTTACTTCCCACACAATGAAAAGAATTCATCGGAGCCATTCTGGACTCAAGGTAAGAGTGAGCCTCACTCCCACAAAATGGTTTTTTAACCTTGTCATGTCTAATCAAGGAACTAACCAGTCACCCCCTAATTTCGGTCTGCACATATCTGTGGCTGCTAGGCCACATAGCCTTGTGCACTTATGTGGTGGAGTTTGTGTGGCTGAGACTGCGCCCTCTTCAAGCATGCCTAGCGATGGTATCCCAACCATCACGAGACTCTGGACACCCGGTATGTCTACCGCCACACATAGTGAAGACCTTGCAATGGTGGCATGCTTGTCAGAACATATGTGCTGGGATGCCGTTTCAATCTCCTCAGCCTTTGGAGTGCCTGGTTACGGATGCATCAGATGCAGGATGGGGGGCGCACCTGGGTGATCTGCGAACTCAAGGTTGGTTGTCTGTGATGGAGGCACAGCTTCACGTAAACGTGAAGGAGCTCAGAACAGTCCACCTGACCTGCATGGCATTTTGGGACACGTTGGCAGGCAAGTTAGTGCTGGTTCAAACAGACAACACCACAGCCAAGCACTAGTGACTATATCAACCAACCGGGTGGAGCTTGCTCCTCTCCACTGTCCCAGGAAGCCCGCAACCTGTGGGAATTCTGCATTTAGCACTCAATCCACCTGATGGCTTCATACTTATTGGGGTCCCAAAACCTTCTGGCCGACACGCTGAGCAGACAGTTGCTAACTCATGAATAGTCAATACGAGCAGCCATGTTACAGCATGTCTTCCAACAGTGAGGGATTCCCCAAATGGACCCGTTCGCGTCAGAATCACCACCTTTTGCTCATTCCAGAATCGCAGCCTAGGGTCACTAGCAGACACATTCCTGGTCCTCTGGTCGGGCCAACCGTGCTATACCTTCCTTCTGACGCCGCTGATGTACAAGGTGCTCCTGAAAATAAAACGAGACAGAGAGAGGGTTATTCTGATCGCACCAGAATGGCCATGATAGCATTGGTTTACGACACTGCTGGAGCTGTCAAACAAGGAACTGATTCCCCTGCCACACTACCCAAA
This sequence comes from Pelusios castaneus, assembly GCA_007922175.1. Lineage (NCBI taxonomy): Eukaryota > Metazoa > Chordata > Testudines > Pelomedusidae > Pelusios > Pelusios castaneus. The sequence continues at coordinate 8,006,083 of ML685776.1, forward strand.
GCTACTTACACAGAACCAGGGGAGGCTGAGACACCCCAACCCCGAGACCCTCCACCTCAAGGCCCAGCATCTCGCTGGTTAAATGAGATTGAGTTCCAGTGCTCCTGCCAAGTGCAGGAGGTTCTGCTTAACAGTCAAAAGCTGTCAACCAGAGGCATCTACCGCGTGAAATGGAAGAGGTTTTCTTCCTGGATGGAGGGAAAGGAAGGCTTGGCTGCGCTGGCATCTGTTACAATGATTTTGGACTATCTTCTTAATCTCAAGCAGCAGCAGTGATTTAAGAGTCCCATGGGGCTTATTGTTTTCGGAGCCAATGGTGAAGCGTTTCCTTAAGGGCCTGGACAGGCTCTTTCTATCGGTTCAACGTCTAATAGCCCATTGGGATTTGAATTTAGTCTTCTCAAGGCTGACCGGGGCCCCGTTTGAGCCACTGGCATCTGGTTCACTTCTTTACCTGTTCTGGAAAGTCACTTTCTTAATGGCAATAACATTAGCAAAGCGAGTATCGGAACTGAAGGGGCTCACATCGGAGCCCCCTTATACCATCTTCTTTAAGGACGAAGTCTAGCTCTGCTGTCACTCTGCCTTCCTTCCCAAAGTAGTTTCACACTTCCACACTTTTCAAGACATTTTCCTCTCAGTGTTATACCCAAAGCCACATGCCTTGGACGAGGAACGAAAGGCTTTAGCCTTCTGCCTGGACCCTACTAAACCCTTTCAAAAATCACCCAACTGTTCGCGGAGGTGGTGGACAGAATGAAAGGAAACCAATTTCCTCCCAATGTCTGTCTTCATGGTTCTCGGCCTGCATCAAGCAATGCTACATACTGGCCAAGGTTCTGCCTCCTCGGGTGACAGCACACTTGACTCGAGCTCAAGCATCTTCCACAGCGTTCCTGGCATGTGTGCCAATAGTGGACATCTATAAAGAGTCAACATGGTGGTTGGTGCATACCTTCGCAGAGCACTACACAGTGAGCCAGCAGGTGAGAAGATGTGGCAGTTGGCAGAGCGGTTCTGCAGGCGGCCAACATCTAGAATTTCGTCCCTCCTCCAAGGTAAGGCTTGGGTATCACCTGAGATGGAATTAACATAAGTAATCACTCGAAGGAGAAACAGTTACTTACCTGTAACTGGTGTTCTTCAAGATGTGTTGCTCATGTACATTCCAACACCCACCCTCCTCCCCTTAGCCAGAATTCTAGCAAGAAGGAACTGGGGAGAGAGAGGGTCGGCTGGAATCTATATAGAGGGTCGCAGGGGTGCCCCCAGTGGCTACAGCTGACCCTGCGGGTAGTCTAGGGGAAAACTTCTGCAGGGCGGAGGCATGTAGCAAGGCAGTATAAGGAACATGTTGCTACCTGTGCTGTGCTTGTTCCATGTATAGAGGATTTTATTTTCCAGGGCTGTCAATATTGTTCATTTTAGGAGCACTAAATTCATTTAAAAGGAAAAGTAAGAAAATGATTTGACTCATCATATTTAAGATTTACAAGCATGAAATTTATTAATATAGATGTTTTAAATTGACTGAGGTATGTATTTGAACAGACACTGAATATTATCCTATTAAGGATTTTTCCACTACAGCTTAATTTTCTACCAGCCATGTTGCTGAACTTAATTCTTTGGGAAAAATGTTATTACATAGTATATGGTTTTAGGTTTTAGGTTTATATACGATTTGAATTCACAGGGTTAGCTGGGATTATTTTCCACTATATTTTCTTTTGAAATGTAAATATTTTTATATGAAATTGTGATCACAAGATTATATTTGGCCCATATGTGGCACACATCAGCAGAAAATCCACCAGAGCTAGAATATGTCACCAATAGATAAGAACAAGTAAAAGCATATGAAGCCATCTATATAATTAATAGTTTCAAGAGGGATGCTAACACCATTGAAAGAATGGTTGAATAAATATAAATTTTGAATTTTTGGAGCTTAATAATTCAACCCCTTAAAATTGCAAGCTGAAAAATTGGCTGCACATTTGTGTGCATGGATGGTGGTTGTTTAAATAGTAAATATGTCTTAATTTACTCTTTAAGTATAGAAATGCATAATTTGGTTTGTTATTGAAATCCTATTTGCCAACCTCCAGATCAAAACAATTTAATGTTAAAAAAATACCCTCTACCCTCCAACCTCTAATCCTCTTTGATATTTATCTGCTTAGTGTACTGTTAGATATACAGTGTGTTACAGTATATTTGTAAAGAATTACACTAGCTATTTAATGTGGGACTACATGTTAGACTCTCTGTGCTAGGGCATGGTTTAGCCAAGTTAGGTAATCATAGGCAACCTTATTTAAAGTTTTTTTCCCCACCTTTTCCTGTGTTTGGGTGCCTTTTTTTAGTTTGTAGGCTTGTTAAATAAAATCTACATAGCTATATCAAAGTAAAGAAGTTTGAATTAGTACATAGTCATCTCATACTTTGTATGGTCTCTTTTACCTATCCTGTAAAGTTCTATAGGCATCACCACCTTGTAGATTTAAAAATTAAATGCATATGTTTTCATAGATAAAGTCTCTCTGCTGTTGACTGGGGCAGATTGAAAAGATGAAAGAAAAGATTCTGGAGCAGACTGGTAAATTAAAGAGCAACAAGGCACCTGGACAGAGATGTTATATATCCAAGAGTAAAAAATGGCTAGAAAGATGATTGAAGGCATTAAGAGCTTCCATAAGAAGCAAGATTGAAAAGATTGTATCTGGTTTAGGTTAGCAAGGAAACTGAACTTTTAAGAGGGAATGTGAGTTTTTTTACACAACATATAATTAACTTGTGGAGCTCATTGCCACAAAATATTGCTGAGACTGCAAGTGTAATAGATTTTTTTTAAAGGATTACCCTGGATAAAGTGTTCCTATTTTGAGGTGGATTCCCCAGTTCTAAAGGAGGAAGTCTCAGTCCCAGTCTCTGTTCCTTGTCAGTCAGATTCTCAGGCAGCTTGCTGCCTAGCCCTCTTCATCCAGTTACTAGGGGATCTGATTATTTATTTATATGAATGTGCCCCACTTTATATTCTGTAACTTTAAAAAATCTACTATAAATAAATTTAATTAGCTTTTATTATGAACTTTTTTGAAAAAGACATGGAGCTCTGTGTTCCTCTTTTTCAGATAGGTAACCATACTAAAATAATATTCAGTATGAATGCTTCCCTGTGTTGTGGACCAAAATAAACAGTGGCTAAGTATCTTCAGGAACAGATCTGAAACTAAGGATTCAACTTACCTTGGAGACCACTTGAGCTTGAACAGCAAGTGTCACAGTTTGCTAGCAGCTGATATTTCTCAAAGCAGTTTAGTTGAGCCAGGTGGCTCCAGTAAAGAATAATGCTTTGTTACTGACAAACTGAGAGAACGAAGTCTGCATGTAAAGAAATACTGTTGGTTTTAGGTATTTTTGTTTAACAGAATCTATTTTGTGAGCCAGTAGTCACAGAGCTTCATATGAGTTTTGTGCTCTTTACTGAATAGTTCCATGAATATTTTTCTCCCCTTTTTAACTTTCCTAGCAATTTGATGCTCATGAAGTCCAAAGATAAATGAATCAGTTCTGTGTTGTATCTTATAACCGTCACTTTCAAAACATTAAACTGTAAATCTGAATAAGACTAAAGAAACACAGTTGTGAAGAAAAAAATGTTTTGACTAAATGCCTTGTGCAGTGTTATATCTTGGCTTTGGACACAGTGCTCTTTTGCGCAGCGTGCATTTAGTATTTATGTAATTAGAGTGTTCCTATTTCAATGGGAAAACAGCAGAGAAACAGTGATTAAAAATACTTCAGTTGAATGCCAAACTGATTGTTTGGTATCCTGTAAAGATTTTAACTGTTTAGGAACAGTCTGTCTATCAGCAGCATAAAGGACTGGTGCTGTGCCAAATGTCACTTGAAAGAAACATTATCTGGCATTGTCTAGAAATTATTGAATTCTTAGATCTAAATTAAAAATTTAGTGATCTCTGATTTGTTTGGTCTGTCTAAATTTGGAGGATTCCATCCTGGTTTTTCCTATTTTAAATTAGTTTGAAGATTTCTGCTAGAGTTAGTGGTCAGCTTGTAACTTGGTTAAAACATGAGGGGAAAAAGGTAGTTCTTTAGGTTGTTTAAGTGAAAAACTAAAGAGTTTTATTGTTGACTCTGCCAAAGCATTTCTTTTTGTAAGTTAGTATAAATGTGCATTTTATTTCACTAACACAATTCTCCTTTTAAACACAAAGAGTTACACAAGAGTTTTCTTGGTGGGTGTTTTTAAAGTTGGAGTGGAAGAAAAGACTGAACTAGGCTTGAAATGGCTTTTCCTGTTTGAGGCCAAATGCAGACTTCAAGGCTTGCCAGCCCCACAATTCTATAGCTTATTTCTTACCATTTCCAAGGGTTTTGTTAGTGACTTGCAGATGGAACTTCAGGCTTTGGAACTCATCCATCGAAAAGTTGTGTGGTCTCAGCCACAGTAGTAATACAGCATGTTTTTCCTATGCTAGTTTCACAGAAGTTAACTGAGCTGGAATTGGTCAAAGAATAACAATGCAGTTTTCCCCCTCATTTTTTCATTTTTTTACTGCATACCGTTTGAAAGTTGGGATCAGGTTAAGTTTGGATTTAAATAATTCTATTTTATTCCTATTTGAGAAAGGGAGACAGAATATAAATCTAATCTTTTTAATAAGTTGTACATATCAAGAGTATGAATTTAGTCTATAGTTGTGCATTAATTTAAAAAGCAAAAACATTCTACATGTCTGCTCTCTTGTATTGTTATGTTTTTTAGTTAGAATTATGTTCTTTCATATATTTAAGAACTAGTAATGATGATAAACAGTGCATTATGATTGCCTCAAGCAAAACAAAGATGACTGTGGAGTTTAATATGCACCATGGGCTCAGTTTAGCAAAGCACTTAAGCATATGCTTAACTTTAAGCATGTGCATACTTCCATAGTAACCACTGGCTAAGAATAGGCCCACTTAGACAAATTAGAATTAGCATCTGGAATACTGGGTCCAGTTTTGGGCTCCCCAATACAGAAAGAATGTGGACAAATTAGAAAGAGTCCAGTGGAGAGCAATGAAAATGATTAGGAGGCTGGGGCACATGACTTACGAGGAGAGACTGGAGGAACTAGGCTTATTTAGTCTACAGAAGAGAAGACTGAGGGGGGATTTGATAGTAACCTTCAACTACTTGACGGGGTGCTCCAAAGAGCAGGGAGCTAGGCTATTCTCAGTGATGATAAAGGACAGAACAAGGAGCAATGGTTTCAAATTACAGCTGGGGAGGTCGAGGTTGGGTATTAGAAAACATTTTTTCACTAGGAGGGTGGTGAAGCATTGGAATGGCCTACCTAGGGAGGTGGTGGAATCGCCGTCTTTGGAGATATTTAAGGTTTGGTTAGACAAAACCCTGGCTGGGATGATTTAGAGGGAGTGGTCCTGCTTTTAGCAGGGGTTGGACTAGATGACCTCATGAGGTCCATTCCAGCCCTAAGCCTATGTCTACATTTGTTAAAATTAGTTTGAATTAGTTAGTTCGAACTAACTAATTCAAACTAATTTTAGTTAGTTCGAATGAGCTTAATTTGAACTAGCATGGCCACACTGGAATGTTAGTTCGAACTAAGCAAGCACTTGCTTAGTTTGAATTAGCGATCCCCACTCATTTCAATGGCTGGTTAATTCGAACTAAGAAATTAGTTCGAATTAACATGGCCACATTGGTTAATTCGAACTAGTTAGTTTGAATTAACCCCTTAGTTCAAATACCCTATTCGAACTTATTAGTTCGAATTAAGGAAGTCCTTAATTCGAACTAACTAAAGCCTAGTGTAGCCATGGCTTTAGTTAGTTTGAATTAAGCCTCCTTAATTTGAACTAACTTGCCAGTGTAGACATAGCCTATGATTCTATGATATGCTTAAAATGAAACGTGATGAAGTGCCAGAGTGCTCAGCACTTTGCAGGGCCAACCTCTTTGTGCTTGGTGGAAATATATAAAAGCAACCAATTAAGTCTGTTTTTCTGACAGCAGCTAAGGTTTATAAACAACTTTCCATGTTTTATTAGGAAAACAAATGCCATAGGTTGATAGAGCTGAATGAATTTTGTGAAGTTTACTCTGACTACAAAATTATTCTAATTAATGTTAGGAAATTTGTGTCTAGCCGTGTTCTGTATTTTAGCCAATGGAATTCTGAATTGCTCATATTATCAAAACCCAAGTGTCTGATTTGACAAGTCTATCTAGCAGAATAATTTATTTACAGTCAACTTGCCTTGCATACGTATCCGTGGAAATTTGAACACGAGCAAGTTACAGGTTGCCATTCCAAATAAACCCGAAGAAAAGCAGGAAACTTTAATAAATGTTCAGTGTATATTTGTGGCTAGCCATTTTATTTGATGAACTTTAGTTAATACAAACCATCCTGTTAATGCGAAGAATGTGCATACAGAAAACGGGATGAAACAAAAATATTTCCTGTGAAAATGTTTCTATGAAGAAAAACACCACTAACATCACTATGACCCCGAACCAGCAAATTACTGAACTATTTGCTGAGCTTGCTTCAGTAGGACTACTCATATGCTTAAATTTAAGCACATGCTTCTGTGATTTGTTTGATCAAGATCTAAAGATGGTTAGTGCAAAGTACTTGAGTCAAGGGGACACTGGAGTTCAATTTGCAACGTTAGATTTACATCTTATACTCGCTGGTCAGTCAGTGAAGTACAAATGTGTGTCAAAAATATTAAATCTGTGAATGTTACTTTGGTTAAAACATAATTTGCTCAAGGTTTTAAAACAAAAATTGTAGCTCATTAATGTGTTTCTGTGGTAGCAAGTAGTTAAAGAAATTCCTTACAGACAGTTTAAAATATACATTCATAGGAAAGCCATGCTTTCTTTTTTTTTTTTTTTTTTTTTTGAGACGTTCTGTGGGCCTGTGTTACACAGGAAGTCAGACTAGATGATCACAGTGGACCCTTTATGGCTTGGAATCTAAGAATCTGTGTACTGGTAACTCAGCTCTCAACATAAATATATACTGATATAATTTCTACATAGTGAAATTAAATACTGGAATATGATCAAATGCTAGAAAAACAAAATTGTACAGAGCAAAACTGTATTCTGACAAGTCCATTATGTTTAAATGCGTATGTTGCTATACAGTTCAGTCTTATTTTTGTCTGCCTTTCAGTTTTGGTTTGTGGAAAACCAATTTTATATTTTTTCCTGGAACTAATGAGTGAGCAAGCAAGAGGTCTCGTAAGCAAAATTAAAAAGTGGAGATTTTGTTATGATTGGATCGGTGTATGGAAACTCTGTGAATTGTGTTATGTCAGCATCTTACTAACGGAATAGGCTACATAAACTGTGTGTGTTCAGACATTCTGTGAATGAGCAGGCTTCCATCTCACTTACAGACTTAACCACTACAGTTCTTGAGATTTTTGAGTGTTTACTTAATATTTAAAAAAAACACCAACATTCTAAAAATATCAGATCAGTTTGCATTTTATTGTTGATCATTTAATTTAGATGGGATGGGACATAAAACTTTTTTAAACCTGCAAGGAAGGAAAGTTTTTAAGGAAAAACAACAGAGAAGTATCTGTAGTAATTCTTATGGATTGACAGGTTGAAAGGGAAAAAGAATGGAGTAAATTAATTTAAATACATCAGAAAATTGTACATTTTATTTCTCTTATAAATAATTAGGAATTAGCAAATGAATTAGGAAGTGGCCTGGGATCCAGTTATATTTCTGACACTGCCTTACTGAATGTAACATGGTGGCTTGCCCCTTAAGGGTTAGATGCCTGGGCCAGCCAATCCTGACCATTTAAGAGACACATCTCAAAAGAGATCACCTCATTCCTCTATAAAAGGCAGCAAGAAGTTGTGTGAGGAGTTGGGGGGGGGGGGATTGCTCAGGGAGGAGGAGATGCAGAAAGGGAGAATCTCCTGCAGTGGTCCTGAGAACAGAAGATTCCAGCTGGAAAGCCTGGGAATCATGGCTGGGGAGAAAGCCTGGAAACCTTTTTGGAGAGAAGGCAAAGAAAACAGTCTAGATCTTGTGTCTTTTCTAACTGCTAAGCAAATAAAAAAAAGAAACAGCTCTCAAGGAGAAGGGGCTCTTCCCAGCATAAGTGGAAAACTTTTGTGTTTTATTTGTGGACTTCATTTGAATAAAATCAGGCTTGAAAGAGGGCTGATGACATTGGACACATGAAAGACTGAATGGAATTTATTGAAAAAAAAAAAACCTCTTGAAAGGAGCAGGTGAGGTGAGGAAGGTCACCTGGAGAGCAGCCTGAGGGAAAAATTTTACATAGACATCCATAAAAAATTGTCATCCATTTCAAAGGGTAGCCGTGTTAGTCTAGTTCAGCAAAACAAGCAAGGAGTCCTATGGCACTTCTAAAGACTAACAAGTTTATTTATTGTATGAGCTTTCGTGGGAGAAAATCCCACTTCAAAGTGTCTGACAAAGTAGGATTTTCTCCCACAAAAGCTCACGCTATAAATAAATTTGTTATTCTTTAGAAGTGCCATAGGACTCCTTGTTTGTTTCTCTCATTTCAGTTTTTAGAACAGTTGCCACTAGATGGCAGTAGAATAGCTATTTTTTTGCTGAAGGTTGTAAAATACATCTTTTAAAAATACTAGAAGTCAGGCATTACCATAAATCTTCAGCAGTGTAAAATAATTCTGTGGAAAAGAGTGCAGGTTTAATCAAGAGCTTTGGGATGTATTCCTTTTGATATTTCATAATGTTCTTTAGTCTTTAGACGTTGATTGTTTATTATCTTCAACATACAATACATTGAACTAGGCATATTTTTAATTCTAGGACCAGTGAACAAGTTTATTAAAGATGCTCAACCATTATATATAAATATTTGAATTGAATTTCTGAAAGCAGGAATGAACAAATCGCTTCATTCTCTTTAGTTTAGAATTTTAGATAAGGTTTTCCAATAAAAAAATAAATAGAGTAGATCAGAGACTCCCTGTACCATAAAGGTCATGGTGGATATTGTGTCTGAACTTGCTTTCCAAATACTTACTGTGAAAAAGGGTCTCCTTGTTCAGTGGCTGTTAATCCTGATTCACTCAGTCACAATAATTTAGTTTTCATACACATTTCCATATGATTAATCATATTGAATTTGTATGTAATTTAGGTAGCTATAATGTGTAAGGTCCTGAGTCGTCGTGCACCTGAAATAAACCACTGAGGTGAAATATGGCAACTGTCTAGTCGTATTACAATAAAATGAACAGCTGACAATTGCAAATTAAGAAAACTGCATTCAACTGAAATTAGGTAATTTTTGATGGGCAGAATATTAATGTAGTTGTGATAGTTCTGCTCTCATGAAAAGTACTGTGTAATATTCAAGTGCTAATACCTTGGTTTGTCCAAAAGCTAGCATATCTAGCAGCACAATGCCTTACTAACATGGTCTATGTCTACACTTGAAAAGTTAAGTCGACTTTATAAAGTCGACTTAAAGTGGACCTTATTAAGTCAATTTAACAGAAGTGGACTTAACTTTTCAAGTGTAGACATGGCCCCTTTTTGACCTTATTAAGTCACCTTAACATTTTAAGTCGACTTCAAAAGGTCCACCTAGGCACTACTCCACGTCTCCACTGGCTTAAGTCAACTTCATAAAGTCGACTTAAGCGCTAGTTAGAATTAAAACCAGGTGTTATTAATTAGAACTAACTTTTCCTTAATTCGACTTAAGGAGCAGCTTAAGTCGAATTAAGGAAAGCCCAGTGTAGACGCGGAGTAAATTAAGTCAACTTAAGCCTCCTTAACTTAATTTGTAAGTATAGATGCACCCATGGATGGGGTACTGTCTTGGTTCTAATTCGAAGGAAGAATGCCACCCAACAGAATCCTAAATGGCCCTTCATACAATCATTGTTCTGTGCTTTTATAAAACTTCATTTGATTTTAATTTACAGCAAACATAAAAATACAAATGTATTGATATTCTTTTTATATAATGTTTTCTAATGGTTTGGATATTTAATGGAAAGCATTTAGTAGTGAAAGTACTAAAAAGAAAAAAAAGTCAACATTAAACCATAAATGCTGCCATTAACTTCCTAGTCAGGTAGCCAAAAAATATAAAGTCAGATCTTCAAGTACATCCAAAATACTCTGAACACAATTGAGGGAACGGCAGCCCCACAGCCGTAGAGGCAAAGTTTGCGCTGATCCTGAGCATTGTGGTGGGCGGGCCTCATGTTCAAGTGCATGTGCCCTCCCGCAACTATGCTCCTGACACTAACACTAACAAAAGCACCTGACATTTAAACCTGTTTTGGCTGTCAGGCACTCCAGCATCATCTCCACTCTAGAATGCTCTTCACTGAGCAATTCTCCGTTGGTTTTTGTGACCAAAATATACTACTGGTGGTGTGGTACAAAGTAAACAAAGTCCATTTGAGGGTCCAATCTGGCCCACAATCTAGGTATATCATCAGTGATATCGAGTACTAAAACTAGAGTTTCCTCCTTCCTGTTGATTTCCTCAAGGGTTTGCTGCGCCATCTCCTTTTTTCTTCTGCATGGGAAATTAATGAAGTTGGTACTGGTACCTTTATTTCGGCTCTTGGCTACACATCTGTAGATTACTATTCGACACTGGTTAAAAACGTGAGTATTCTGTATAATGGAGTTTTTATTAGTAATAAATCACCAATCTATAAGAGTGTATATGGAAATGTCATTGCTATAAGAAACATGAACTGAATGGCTGTCATCTTTTTGTACCTTGGTTACTCTGAAAGCCTTTTAAGGAAGAAAAATAAAATGGGAGATGATGAGATAAAAAAGGAAGATTTATACTACGGTGTATGGGGGTTTTTTGTTTTTGTTTTTTTAAATCCCCATTGCTATTGTGTCACTGAAATGAATGTTAGCTAAGTAGCATTATGTAATTTTAAAAATAATGGGAAAATATTTTATGTGGAATTTGTTTGCCAGAAAGTAACTTTTTAAAATTATGTTTTCCTTCTGACTGTGCATAACATATTTACAAAGCTAGACAAACCCGACCTTTTGGGGAAATGAGTGATTTTTCGTTTACCCTGTAAATCCATGGGTGTAATATTTTATAAAATGAAGATCTGCTGTTTATTCAAAATGAAGCTTTACTTCTTATTTTAGAAGTTTTAACCTATTGTAATTTTTTTTAAAGTTAGTTTTGTCTTAACCCATGGGGGAGCAGATACGTAGAGCCCTTCATGGATACAGAATTTGTATCCGCGTCTGATCTGTGATCCACAAAGATGGTCTGTGGATCTCTGCATATTTGCTGGCTCTACAGATCTGTAATATTTCACTTGCTTGCTTGCTAATTGTGAAATGAGAACAGTGCATCATGGGTGTTCAACAATTTTAATGCTATAATTATCAAAAATACTTTGATTTGGTAGTGGAGGAGAAAATGGGGGTGGGGAATCTACAGAAAAGGCTATTTACCCTCATTGAAAATGTCACACTTGCAGAAAAATACAACTGATATCATCATATTGGCATGTTGGTATATATATGTTCGTGTGTGTGTGTTTTTAATGTCACTGATTTTGTTTAACAGGTGGTCTTATCATTAGTGACAGAACTCAAAGGAAATCAGTTTAATGGACTTAATATTCATGGGAGGTAGGTGCTATCTAAATTTCATTTTAGTAAGTCTTAGTATGGATTAAAGTTATTAAAGTTCAATGAGGTCCTTTTTAATATTTAAGAAATAAATATTTTGACTTCAAATATATTTAGAATCATGGATGTCAATAATGGACAAACTAGGTAAGTGGTACTTTACGGAAAACCTTCTACTTATCATATAATCATAGCCTTGTGGCATAGGGTAGCATGTCTGCATTGCTGTTACATACTCCTCTTAACTGAAAAGAGTTTGTGTAATTCCATAGGAATTGCTACTATAAAAGGATTTTTTCCTGTGTGTGCATATTGTGAATAAGATAGAAGTTTCTTATGGCTGGACAGTAGTTACTGTGGAGCTATTATGTTGACAAATTTCAGAAGGGTAGCCATGTTAGTCTGTTTTCCGTTTTATCTGATGAAGTAGGTTCCAGCCCGTGAAAGCTTATTCCCCAATTTTTTAGTTTGTCTTTAAGGGTGCGTCTACACTGGCAACTTACGTCAACTTAAGGAGGCTTAAGTCAACATAAACAAAGCCACGTCCACACTGGGTTTTTATTAAGTCGACTTAAGCATTTCCTTAAGTCGACTTAAGGTAAGCTGAAGTCGACTTAATAACACCTCGTTTTAGATCAATTTACGCCTTATGTCGACTCCTTAAGTCGACTTAACGAGTGTGGACGGGGATTAGCCACTAAGTCGACTGTATCAAGTTGACTTAAAGCATTAAGTCGACTTAATAAGGTCCACAAGGGGCTATGTCTACACTAGAAAAGTTAAGTCGACTTTGTTAAGTCGACTTAATAAGGTTGACTTTAAGTGGACTTAAAGTCGACCTTATTAAGTCGACTTAACAAAGTTGACTTAACTTTTCTAGTGTAGACATAGCCTAAGGTGCCACAGGACTTGTTGTTTACATTGACAAAGGCTGCCTCACCTCCTTTCAAAGTTCTCTCCCATTTAGCTTATTCTTGGGATCGTCTGCTTGGCAAAAACTAATGTTGTGATGACATAGTATGCTTTCTACAGAACACTTAAAATGTGCTGTTCTGCAGGCTGACCAATTATGCATTTCCTTTCCTTGTTCATCATATCAGTGAACAGTGCAGGTATTGTATACTTATTATGTAAAGTCAGAAGGGCAGATGTCACCACTAGCATGCAGTTAGCAAGAGACCACATTTGCAGTCCTTACTCATAAAGAGGAGTCCTGAGTCATAGTAGTCTCACTGAGTGAGTAAATGCAATTTAACACAAGCAGACCCACTGTTTAAATATATGGAATTGGGCAAAGAAGAAGTGCTATTTAAGGTGAGTGAGCAGCAGCTGCCAAATATTTTGCTAAAAAAAAATATTAAAATTTGATTAGTTCTTGCTTTCCTCGCAACTTTGAATGTGTCTCTCCCTCCTCAGTATACTTGATATTGTTTTGGTTTTTTTAAATGAAGACCATAACCTTTTATAAACATTAAAAAATACTATTTTCAGAATACATCACCAGAACTTTTGATTACCTCTGAATCAAAGTATATGTCAGCAAAAATTAAAGCAAAAATAAAACAGAGGGATACATGTCATATGTACTCAATTAAAGCGTGGTTGTTCCTTTGAAAGCCTTTTTGAAATTGGCTCCATTTTACTCAGTGATGCCCTTTGCATATATTCTATCATAAGCTGCTCACTTCAGTAACAAAGTATATTTTTTCTACTCGTGCTAATACTACGGGGCCTATAAAATGGTGGGAAAAAGGATTATGTTCCTTCTTATGCATTGTCAGCAAAATAGTTCAGGATCTGATTGTCCAGTCCCAGAGAAACCTCCAGCAGAGAGAGACATTTGAGCTTAGGCTGCTGGTTTGGGACTCTCCCACCTCACTGGGCTCTATAGCTCAGGCTGCAGTCCAAGCCTGAATGTTTACACCTATTTCAATATTAATTTTTAAACTGGAGATATTAAATCAGAAATTCAGGAAACTTTGAAAATATATCACATATATTTCCCCTGTAGAAATCAGACTCTCCATGTCAACAAATCATATTACGTTCAGTTCTTGTTGCTGAGCAGGAGTGCTGTAAATAATTGTAGTCTTCATGAATGTCCTTCTCAATGAAACTGTTAGAAATTATATTAATTTTATCCATTGGCACACCTTTTCCAGGCGTCTTCTGTGGGTAGGGTAGGATGTCTCTCCTCAAATAAAGCGCTACATTTGCAAAATGTAACTGCCTGAATTTTACCTCCAGAATTCATATGCACAGGTACCAACAAGTAATTCTGTACATAAATTGGGAAATACTTGTATGCACGGATATTTTTGCATATATGATTGCTTACTTTGGATACACAGTTTGCACCCTCATGCATAAATGAATGAACCAATCTTTTTAAATTTTGGCTTTAAATATTAATTTATCCTCCCCTTAAGTACAATCTGGATTGCACAATCATTAATCTTTTCTAAAAGTGCAGACTTGTTAGGCACAGTCAATTACTTATTGTAATAAGATCTGAAAGTATTATATATCTCTTCAGTTGTAGATCTTTAAGACAAAGTCTCATCTTTTATGCCTGAGCACTTTAAGGTAGTAGGATTGATACTGTAGAATGCACTAGAATAATTTTCTGCTGGAAAGAGAAAACTAAGGGAACTATGGGGATCTCAAAGCCAGCTTGATTGTATCCTGTGAGAACCTGAAAAACCTATTTGGATCTCTGAAACTGTAATCTTCCTCTGTGGAACTGCTTTGCTCTTTATCATATAGAGAAGGGCAAACCATTTGTTAGTGGCAGGGTATATGTAGTTAGTGGTCATCTGCCAGCACTTTTTTGAGGTCCCTACTGCAGTATGTTTATCATATTCCTCAGTGCCAACATACAGAAATTCTTATTATTTTAAGCATCTCCATTTGAAAATACGTCAATATTTGCTACAATAAATAAAAGTTTTCTTAACTTTGGAAGTGGACTTTTGAGTATTTTTTCCGCTAAAATATAAGAAACTTATTTTTATTTCTTCAGGGTTTCAGATGATCATGTATATGTTGTATCCCTTTTCTGTGTCCCTCTTATCACTTTGCCTGATGTAACTCCACTGTTGGAAGCGCTCCTTACCTATCATGGAGGTGAATCACAAGAGGTACTCAGCTCAGAGTTTTTAGATGCTGTGAATGAGACCTTTTTAAAGTAAGTAACAAAAAATATACAGATTGTCTCCCCACTAAAAGAATACTAATTGTTCAGTTGGAATTACTCTTTGGTGAACTTGCATGTGGGATGCATTGAATGTCTACAGTATTGTAACAAAATGTTCTCTTTGCCTGAATAGCAGAGCTGAGGTTAGAAGGAAAACTGGGATCTTAAATTTCTGATGTGCTGTTTCATTTTTACTTTCCCTGTTATATATGTTAGACAGTGTAACTGTCATTGTTTTTTAGATTTTGCCTTTCATTGAGATTCTGTACATTTTCGTACACATAAATATACTGGATCTTTCCTAACTTTCAGTTATTAGAGATCCATTTAGTTTTGTTTCTTTGCATATCATAAAATATCTGTTGTATTGTTGCCGAACATTTCTCCTATTTCTAGTAAGAACTTTGTTCTTCACATTTTCATGGCTTGTCTCTCCTAGCAGATTATTGTTAACTGGGCTCTTGAATACAGTTACGGTTGTCCAGTGCTTGTACGAGATTAGCTCATAGATGAAGAACAATTGATTGGAGCTGAATCTGAATAAGACAGAGGTGATGTTGGTGAACAGAGAAAAAGCATTGTTAAGTCATTTGTAGCCATAATGCTGTTTTCTTTAGTTGAAGGTTCACACTCACAATTGGTCAATTCAATTTGTAGTTTGAGTTCTTTTAGTTTTCATGGTGAGGCTAAATCTCACATAGCAATGTCCATGAGTAACTTTCCAGCATGGAATGTAAGCTAAAGGACTCCATCCTGTCTTGGCAGATGATTTGGTTTCAGTTATACAGGCCTTTGTCATCTTCCAGCTGGACTGCTGCAGTGGGGAATAACTTGGGCATGAAGCCATCAGCCCTTAGAAAACTCTAACTGGTACAGAATGCAGCAGTGCATCTCTTAAGCACTGTGGGTTAATGCAAGCACATCAGACCTGTCCTCTGTGCTTTGTTACTTCACATATAATATCAAGCCAGGTTCAATGTCTCAAAACTGATCTTCAGGATGCTCAGTGTCCTGGGCATGGGACATTTAAAGTGGTGACACACATTGCTGAACACCTTTCAGGAGTCTGTTTTATTTTGTGTACCCTCAGGTTTCACGTCACTTTAAAACAACCTGACTACAGAATCAGACATATTTTTGCCATATAATTATAAAATAAATCAATTGATACTGTGGCAGAGTACTCTCCAACTCGTGCCACCTAATGTCCAATCCCCTGGCGTAGTAGGGCCTATGGTAAGTCAGACTCCCTGGCAAGCCCACTTCTCCCTG
>ML685776.1:8022664-8120980 GCA_007922175.1 Pelusios castaneus
GCAGTATAAACAAATTTTAGTTTGTACTGACATGGTTTATGTAGCCTGTTTTAAAATTAGACAAATATCTAGATGAGTTCATGTACCCCTGGAAAACCTCTGCATACCCCCAAGGGTGCACGTACCCTTGGTCGAGATCCACCAATGTAAAGGATCATTTAAAAGTCCAGGTGAGAACAACTTTGCTCCTCAGGTACATTTACCATCACAAGGGTAAAGCTTATCACTAGAAGAAACAGAGTTAACAAGGAATCCTGTGGCACTTTTAAAAATTAACAAACTCATTTATTGCATGAGTTTTCATGGGAGAAAATCCCACTTTGTCAGATGCTTCAAAGCGTCTGACAAAGTGAGATTTTCTCCCATGAAAGCTCATTCAATAAATGAATGTGTTAGTCTTTAAAAGTGCCACAGGACTCCTTGTTTGTTTTCCTGAAGTAGACTAACATGGCTATCCCTTTGGAGTTTTCTTAGAGACAGTCATAAACCCTGGAACAAACTCCCACAGGAACTAATGAGTATCACATCACCTTCCACTGGCACATTTCTTCACTCTCACCTTCCCTGTTATAAAAATATAGAAATAGCAATGTGTGCATATTTTTAAAAAGTAGCAAAATGTGCAAGGAAGCAAAGAACACCCTAACAAAATATTCATATTTCTCTTCCTGGACAGAGGATGAGAGGAAGAATGAACCACACATCATAGATATATTAGTCACATCACTCACTGCACTCCTTGGCTATGTCTACACTTGTTAATTTAAGTCGACTTAGCTAAGTCGACTTAACAAAGTTGACTTTAAGTCGACTTAGCATGTCTACACTCAAAAATTAAGTCGACTAAAAGGGAACCCTGCCAAATCAACTTAGAGCGTCCACACTGGACACCTAAGTCGACTTGTAGGGGCTAGGTGGACCTGGGACTGGTCCACGGTGGCAGGGGGGGCACCCCTTGCCAGGTGGCAGGGGGCTCAGCATTTGCCCCATTGTACCTGGGTACAATGGGGGCTGAGCCTGGCAGGGACACTGGCAGGGGATAGGAGCAGGGTGGGCAGGGTTCTGTCCTGCCCTGTGGGGGGGGGGGGGCGGGGGATGCCAGGCTCTGCCTGTGCCAGCCACCCTGGCAGGGAGGGAAGTGGGGGAGCCCTGAAGCCCTTTAAGTCGATTTAAAGTCAATTTAGAGTTAATATGCATCTACACTGGCTAAGTCGACTTAACCAGTAAAGTCGACTTTAAATGAGGTTTTATAAAGTTGACTTTAATTTTCCTTAAATCGACTTAAGTAGACTTAAGGAAAATGTAGTGTTGACACAGATTAAGTTAAGTCAACTTAAGCAAGCTTAAGTCGACTTAATTTGTAAGTGTAGACACACCCCTTAAAGGCACTCTGAGTTACTTTGGTGAGGAAGGTAATAGAATCTGTATAAAGTAGAATAGAATCTCTGAAATCTAGAGATCTAACTGTTGTGTTTGGGCTTTCACTGTGAATACTTCACCAACTTCTTTACATGATGAAATCCCTGAGCCTTATTTCTAAAGATTTTAATGTAACTTGTATTTGATCACCTTTTGCATAGACGACAGAAAAAGAATATACTCATACCTAGAAGAGCTGAATCTTTACACCCTGAACATCCTTCTGGTCATCACAGTGTCTTGCAGGGACAGCTGCTGCTCCTCACAACCTTGTCTCAGAGCTCTCTTTCCTTTCAGTGTCTCAAGAGACCAGATACCATGGCTCATTTATCTGATAAAGTGTTGGAGTCTTTTAAGTTGAGTAGAAAGAGGAATCTCTTTATGACCATAAATAAGAGTCCTTATAATTTATATGTAGAAATAACACATCTGTGATTATGAGAAAAGGTTCCTTTTAGAGCATGGTCTTGGCATGCAAGGGGGTCATTCAGGGAAACTGAGATTCTGTCAACTAAAATATAAAGTTCAAGACATAAGAATGATTACAGTATCCTTCACCTAGGCTTTCTGGAATGAAAGGGTGTTTCCTTCAGAATGCAATGAAGTTTTGCTGGAGTCCATCTCATACATTTGAAACGTTAAGCTCATCTGTCGTCATACTGTGTGTCTATATTAAACTGTGCCAATGTTCTAAGGCTGAGATAGCTGGGCATGCTAGAATAGTCAATAGAAGAAAATGTTGTAGCTGTTTCTCTAGATATGATGTTTTTTTAACTAATCCTCAAACTGTCTGAAATTTTTAAAAAACCCAACAAAACAAAACAAAATCCCCTACCCCTCAAAATTCCTACTTACAGCAGTTACATATCTTTAAAAGAACATTTAAAAGGACAACTCTGTGAATTCCCCATATATTTAAAGGTCCCTTTGGAAACCTGTTCCCCCCCCCCCCCCCCATTCATCCACTATTCTTCCATCTCCTGAAACTCCCTAAGATGGCCCAAAAATAATTTTAGCTAAGGAGGGCTGGACGCTGCTTCCTCTGTAGCCCATCAACATTGTTTAGATGAGATCACTGGAGAAGACCAAAAATCAGTCTTTTGCCCAAGGGCTTGAGTAGCAGCAGTATAAAACATTGCATTAATAGTTAATAGAAGGGCAGCATCTTCTAATTTATCTTTGTACATATGTTACTAGATAGATACTCCATCAGAAACTTATAAAAGCTTTTTGTTTTAGTGAGACTTTATCTGAAAACCCATAAGGAAAGGTACTGCCCAAAATGAGTGGGTGGTCCTTCATATGTTTGTTTCTTGTGGCTTCAGATCAGCACGTTCCACAGGTAGTGGTATAAATTTTGGAAGCTTTCCCAGGACAGCTGTCCTAGGATAGACAATCCATAATAAATCAATATTGCTTGAGTCAATAGGCAATAAATCATTACAAATATTTTTGTTGTTCCTTAATGTAAATCTGAACATTTTATGTGGTGACAGAGGGTTTTTCTGAATCGAATATGCTGACCCATGGTTTACTTCTTCTGGTGCTTGTTTATTGCAGCATGCTAAATGAATTAATTTATATTGTTGTTGGCTACTTCACCAATTTGGTGGCTCTGAAAGTACTTGTGAGAGTATTCCTGTGCACAGATGTGGTGAGCTCATTATTTTTTGACTGGTAGCTCTTGGTTTTCTATTGAGGTTCTTGTAACCTTCAGAAGAACTTATTTACATATTCCCACTTCAGTCACCTCTCATATTTTATCCTTCTGTTCCTCACCTCACCGCCTCTACAAGTTATGAGCCTTACTTGGCTTCTTTCTGTATATACAAGTAGATTGCTCCATTAATTAGTTGTTTGTTAATGCTAGAAAAGCAGAGTGACTAGTAACCAACCAGAGAACCCAGTAGCGTCTCCTGTGAAGTATGCCCTAATTCCACTGGCACAAGTATAGAGAAGACAATTTGATCCCAATATAAGAAATATATTTTTGCCTGTGAGTTAGACTTTGTGTGTGTGGACTTTGTCATTGCCCTTTTAAAAAAATAAAAAGTAAGTGTCCTATCTTTTATGATATACATGATTTATCCGCAATAAAGCAAACTCCAAAAAATAATATAAAATTAAGGTTAAGGGCAAAAATAAAGTTGAAAATCAAATCTAGCATTGTTCTTAATTCACCATGCTGAACCAAGATGTTGTAGTATAGTGCATGTAATATATGCAAATTAATTTAATATTTAAACAGCATTTTAAAAATGTAAAGTATTGCACAAGTGCTAAATATTATTTTTGCTGTTTTCCTCTTTATGGGGATGCAAAATCTTGTATTAAACAGCTGTGCAAGCAGCAGTTATGAATAGAAAATATACAAGTTTCCAACCATTATCAAAATAATGAAACGGATGTTTAAACCAACGTGCCATAGATTACATACATTAGAAAAAAACAGAGCAAAAACCAAGAAGATGTTAAACTTTTTCCTACTGTTTTTCTGTTTTGCAGTAAATATGTTCCCTGTAATCTATCGTAGCCTTATTTCTGTTTAATTTTTTTGGATTTTTAAAACTTTGAAACTAACCTAATGCCTATTTTATAATAGCTGTAAGAATAGTCAAGCATGTGTTGTGGTTGGATATCTCCTCTTCTTGGGAGATTGCTTTGGACCTCGTGCGTAGTTCACCCCTATTATGGTGTTGTCTCACTATAAACCTATACTTTCTTAGTATCTTATTTTCTGATGATATAATACGGCATTTTAGTTGAATCACAGTGGAAAGCCACTCTTTACATGAACTGACAGAGCCTAGATTTGTTGATCTGCAAGACATGCTGCAAAGTTCACTTATCTGAACTTCAGTGACTCAGTTGATAGGGTATTACCATTACACACCATAGATTCTCAGCTTTTCTGTAAAGGCTATAGTCACATTTTCAGAACCAGCACGATTTAATATATGAGTAGAGGACTAAGAGCCGTGTGCTTGTTAGTTCTGATTCCTGCACTCCCACTTACTTGCTGCTTGACTTTGGAGAAATCACTTAATCTTTGTGTGTCTCAGTTTTCCCATCCGTAAAAGATGGGTAACAATTAATAATGCGCTTTCTCCTAAAATTATATAACAGCATGTATATGTGGATTGATAATTTTGCATTGATATACAATTCTTTTTAATATTTATTCACTTTATTGCTCAGTTAGTAGAAAACAATATTTTCCCCATTAACTCAGGAAGAAGATTGCCCTCTCTGAATCAGCTGTCCTAAGTTTGTGGCTTCGTCATCTTCCTAGCCTTGAAAAAGCAGCACTGCATCTTTTTGAAAGATTGATTTCCACTCAGACAAGTTCACTGGAAGAGATAACGTGTATCATTAAAGATTCATTACTGGTACGTACATCAGTTAATACATTACACCTTTTATGCTGAGGGATTGCTAAACTATATTATTATGGATTATTGGATTGGGAGAATACTTATTTACTTGTTTTTTCATGAAAAGTCATGAGCAAAAAGTTCTTAATTTAAAACATTTGTTAGATTATAATCAGTTTAGATTTTTAAAAAAATGGATATTCTGTTATAATAGTGCACCAGTTCCATCCCAATGTATTTAGAAATTTGTAATGATTTGACACCTGGTTACCTGATGTGATTAAAGGCGTCTAGTAACAAGGAAATAATCTTCAAGATAGTAATAGATTCCCTTTATGAAAGCAATACATTTCAGGTTGTATAGGTATGTCAGGCCTTGACAAATGCACCGCACACTTAGGCGCTAGCCCCAAAACTAGGGCGGCTAGGTGTGTGGCTGATTAGGAGCCAGAGACTGAAATGCAGTGAAGGAGGCTGCATATATTTTGTTTCAGCTTCTTGATAACCAGTGTCAGGAATCAGAATTGTTTGTGGGTGGTTGGGAAATCTCACTTTAGTGTCACACCCACCAGTTTGGGAGTATCTGCTTTCCTTTTGCAGCTTGTCTTGATGTTGGCATTTTCAGGTGGTCTACCCTAGGCACAGGCAGGTCACGATCTGTGTTCTCATTCTTTCCTGGGCTGCTTAGTAGTGGCAGCAGGTAATGAGCTGAAGGTGCATGGTGCCATATGTTGATATCTAAAGGAAGAGAGTCAAAGAGTCTGGATTTGTTTGGCTGTAAATTTTATTCTGCAAGAAGTCTGCAACTCAGAATTGCAAACCAGAAAGCACTCTGAAGTTGTTATGACTTCTTAGCAACACAATGATGTTTAAAACAATGATGTTTACTGGGTGACTGCAAGTAGGAATTCAATATGATGGTGAAAGAGGGCAAACGTAACCAAAACAGCTTGCATATTGTGCCTTGGCATCTGCTGTAACTATAAGAAATGTTCGTGGGTGCAGTCTTCCTGCAGCAGTTCAGCAGACCATCCTAGAGCTACCACTCGAAGGCCCTTTCCTATTTTTGGACAAGATATGATAGGCTTCATAGCCTAATAAAGTGTAGAACAACACTAAAATCACTTGGAATCTATTCACTGGTGATGAAAAAACCAGCATTGTCTGCAGCAGCCCTATAAACATTGGGGCTTTGTCCTGCAACTGCAAGACCCACCAAAAAAAAAGTAGAGATTACAGGAAGTAACCCACCACCGTCCTCTTCTGCATCATCAGGTTCATCTCATCCAGCCACCTCATCCAAATGTTCATTCTTCTTTGAGTGATTGCTCAAGTTAATTCCAACTATGCACAGATCGCCAGAAAGTTTTCTCCTAAACTACCCACAGGGTTGGCTGTGGCCACTGGGGGTGCCCCGCAGCCCTCTATATATAGCTCAGCTGACCCTTCACTTCTCCAGTTCCTTCTTACCACCCTGACGGTCACAGGAACAGTTGCTCACTCGGGCAGCTAGCTGTTCCCCTTTGTTTGAGTTGTTGTTTGTAGTTAGTTAGAGTTTGTAGTTTTGTAAAGTGTTCTTTTAGTTATTCATAGTGGTAGTTAAATAAAACAATAGTTAGGTGATTGATCTTGTGGCCTCTCCACCGCCCCAGGCTTGGAGGCTGGGCATTCTTGGCTTCAAAGCCTGCCACTCCTGCAACAAGTTTATGCCTAAAGATGACCCGCACTCCTCTTGTCTGAGGTGCTTGGGTAAGTCGCATTCACAAGACAAGTGCAAAATCTGCAGGAGTTTCAAGCTGCGTCAGAAAGATAGAGAACAGAGACTAAAGCTCCTGATGATGGAGGAAGCTCTCTGCCCAGCAGAAGAAGGGGACTAAAGCTCCGGCATTTCTCATGGGCACTGCTTGCACTCCCTGGCACCGCTGAAGAAGAGGAGGATGGAGAGGGCACGCTCTCCTACAGCCAAGTCAGTCAAGAAAGGGTCTAAAATGTCGCCTGAGGGGGGGCACTCAACCCTGGCATCGCAGCCTGCAGCACCATTGACTCCAGCCCCAATCAGGTGTCCATCAAGTTCGGTTTCAGAGCCCTCCCCGACTCGGGGTATTCTGGAGGAGGATTTACAGCTCCCTTCCACCCCTGAAACATTTGAGGCTGCGAGGGAGCTAATAGAGCAGATGGCTCCATCTACCCATATGGGTACCTCGGCACCAGCTCCTGCACTGTCGCCAAGATCTTTGGTGCCCTCGAGGGGCAAACCAACACTGCTAAAGCCCCCATCTCCACGGCACCATTCACCAGTACCACCAGTACAGAAGACCAGATCGCAGTCGCTGCTGGGAGCCCCGCGTCCAACATCACCTGTGACCTCATCAGCCCGGCACCGCTCTCCAGTACTGCCAATGGTAGTGGTGACAGCTGGTGCACCACAGTACTGTTCACCTCAGCACCAAAAACCACCGGTACCAGTTCTCAAACAGCCCACGTTGGGCAGCGCTCGGCACCGGTCACTGGCACCTCCCGGCACTGCCCCTCCTTGGTCTCCCCACAGCCAATTCTCGTCGGCTCAGATGAAGGCTCGGTCGTTTTCCAGGCCAGCAGAAGCAGTAGACACAGAGGGCATCCACCGTACCTCCCTCAGTGGAAAATGCCCCCACAATGGCCCTTTTGGACATTGTGGCCCTATCACCAATCTCAAGACTCAGTAGCAGGCTGTTCCTTATCCACAGGACCCAGGCCTCTTCCATCACAGACTGCAAGTGCCCCTCCAGACTTAGGGGGAGACTCAGACCTGGAATTAGTGGATACGGGAGGTCACAGACCAGAGGACGCCCATACTTCCACATCCCCTCTCCCAGCAGACCCTCAAAACCCTGAGAAGGCCCAGGGAGGGTCATCATCGTCTCCGCTTGATGAAGCAGTGGCGGGAGCTACTCCTGCAGCTATCCCTGATGACAGCAGGGCCGAGTAGGAGAGTAGCGAGAAACATGAGTCTGCAGGCGGAGGAAGTGGTGGAGGATGTTGATCCGATGGTGGACATTTTGACACCTGAAGGGCCATCCAAGGTAGCACTCCCTCTAATTAAAACTATAAGGGTAACTGCCAAGACTCTGTCACACCCCATCCTCAATCCCACCCACTGCAAAAAGGGTGGAGAGAAAATATTTTGTCCCTGTTAAAGGTCACGAACATTTTTTCACCCTCACATCACCAGGCTCGGTGGTTGTAGCAGCGGCCAATGAGAGAGAGCGACAAGGACACGAGGGCCCCACTCCCAAATCAAAAGACACAAAAAAACTGGACTTGTTTAGGAGAAAAATTATTTGACTGCGGGCCTATATTTGAGAATAGCAAACCAACAAGCTATTCCCAGTTGTTATATGTACAATTCCTGGGTGTCCATGGAAAAGTTTGCATCAATGATGCCACAGACTCAAGATCCAATCTCACGGCAATGGTCAAAGAGGGCAGAGTCGTGTCAAGGGCTCTGGATGCAGTGGATGCTGCTACCCGAGCCATGGTGTCAGGTGTCATGATGAGACGGAGCTCAAGGCTCCGGGCCTCAGGCCTGCCCCATGAAGTCCAAATGACAATTCAGAACTTACCATTTGAAGGGCAGGACCTTTTCTTGTCTCAGACAGATGCTAAACTCCAGACCTTAAAGGACTGCCAGGCCATGGTTAAGTCCCACTGCCCCCACCCCCCTCCGAGACACCCATTTCATCCTCAGCTATCATCTTATCACTACTAGCCCAGAGCGGACTTTTCCTGGCATGGAGGCTGCCAGGGATGAGCCGCCACTCAGGGCAAAGATCTTCCGGGCAGTCTCAGAGCCAGTTGTGCAGCCAGCTGGGCACCAAGAAAAGCTTTTGACAGTATGCCCAAGGACAGCGTACCAGACTCAAAATTGGATCCTTCCCTTCCCCCACCTTTAGAGACAGAACCTCAGACCAATGGGTCAATTCTCATCTATACCCTCTTCCAGCCCTTCCCTGTCCCTCTTCAGGGACCCCTCTCATGAACATCTACTCGACACTGAGGTGCAGCCTCTCCTCACTATGGCTGCGTCTACACTTGTAAATTAAGTTGACTTAAGCTTGTTTAAGTCGACTTAATTTACCCTGCGTCTACACTACAGTTTCCTTAAGTCGACTTAAGCAGCTTGCTTAAGTCGACTTAAAGAAAATAAAGTCGACTTAATGAAAATTAAGTCGACTTTATTAAACCTAGAATTACTTCGATTTAAGGCTTAATTCGACTTTTTAAAGTCGAATTAATCCAGTGTAGACATAAAGTCGACTTAGGGCTACCCCAGGACTACACTAATGCCCTCCCTGCTGGGAGGGGGCACAGGGGGAGCCTGGCATGCCCCCCCAAAGAGCAGGGCAGAGCCCTGTGTGACGCTGTCTGTATTTAGGGAACCATTTATGATATTATTTTCTATTAATATCTCATAAATGCTATAATCCATAGGAACTATGTCATGTTTGGTATCAATAGAAAGGTAGTAATTTTCTGGGAATGATTATATAGTTTATGTATAGGAATTGTATTTGTATTAGAAGTTAGGAATATGGTTGTTATATCTATACTTTAACTTGTGTGATTCTGGGGAAACTCCCCAGACAGGATGATGTCTATAACCATTGTCTCCTTAATGGCTCATCAGGTTTCTCCCTGGGCCCATTGTACCTGGGAGCTTCCTTAACATTACAACCATTGTTTCCTTAATGTTAAGGAGTTTACCCCTGTTCCCCTTTACCCCATTGTACACAAGGGGTGCCCCCCCTGCCAGCGTGGACCTGCCCTAGGTCCCCCTAGACCCTAGAAGTTGACCTAGGCGTCCAGTGTGGATGCTCTAGGTCGACTTTGTAAGTTCCCCTTTAAGTCGACTTTGATTTTAAGTGATGACTCACTAAATCGACTTAACTAAGTCGACTTAGTTAAAGTCGACTTAAAATTACAAGTGTAGACATAGCCTATGGGAGCAGTTCAGGAGGTGCCAGAAAATTGGAGAGGGAAGGGTTTCTGCTCCCGCTACTTTCTAATTCCAAAAGTGAAAGGAGGCTTGCGACCCATCTTGGATCTTCGAGGTCTAAACAGATTTCTTCGCAAGATAAAATTCCACTTGGTCTCCCTAGCTTCCATCATCCTGTCTCTGGATCCGGGAGACTGGTATGCTGCCCTTGACCTGAGAGTCGCCTACTTTCCTACTGCATCATAGTTGATTTCTGCACTTTGTGGTCAGACAATGACACCTCCAATTTGCGGTTCTTCCCTTCTGCCTCTTGGCAGCACCTCATGTTTTCACAAAGTGCCTGGTGTTCATAGTGGCTTTCCTAAGAAGGCAATGGATTCAGGTGTTCCTGTATCTAGACCACTGGCTAGTGAGAGGCCGCTCTCAACAGGAGGTCCATGCCCACCAACAAGTAGTTGGATCTATCTTCACCAAGCTCAGCCTGCTGGTGAACGAGAGCAAGTCCATGCTGGTTCTCTTGCAGCACATAGAATTCATCAGGGCCATCCTAAACTCAAGAGAAGTGTGAGCCTCCCTTCCATAAGCCTGGTTCCTGAGCATGAGGGACATAATCAGAGACTTGAGCGAACAGCCCCTGACATCGGTTCAAACTAGTTTCAGGTTGCTAGGTCACAGGGCTTCGTGCACATATGTGGTAGAGCATGCCTGCCTGCAACTGAGGCCCCCTGCAAGCTTGGTTGGCCATGGTTTACTGCCCATCAAGGGACCCCCTGGACACACTAGTGTCCCTTCCATGGAACATGCTGGAGTCCCTGCAGTGGTGTTGTGTCCACAGCAATATTTGTGCAGGTCGCCCATTCCAAGACCCCGTTCCCTCAATGTCCTTAGTCACGGGTGCCTCAGACCTGAGGTGGAGAGCTCTCTTAGATGGCCTCAGAACTCAAGGGCAGTGGTTCAAGTCGGAAGCTCCCTTACACATCAATCTGAAAGAACTCAGAGCAGTTCGATTAGCTTGCCTAGTTTTCCAGGACAGGCTGAAGGGCAGGATGTTGCTAGTGCAGGCGGCTAACACCACCACCATGCACTATATAAATGAACAGGGTGGAGCTTGCTCTTCTCCCCTGTGCCAGGAAGCCCTCAGTCTGTGGAACTTTGCTTCTATGTTCTATTCACCTGGTAGCAACATTCCTGCCTGGCTATCAGAACACTCTAGCAGACGACCTCAGCAGGCAGTTTCTGACGCATGAGTGGTCCCTTCAGACAGATGTCGTAAAAGACATTTTCCAGTGGTGGGGGTTTCCCTGGGTAGACTTGTTCGCATTGGAAACCAAGAATACATGTGATGTCTTCTGCTCGTTTCGGAACCACAGCCTGGGGTCTCTGGTGGATGCCTTTCTGATCCAGTGGTCGAGCCACCTTCACTACACATTCCCACCAACACCCTTAATTCAGAAGGTGCTACTCAAGGTGAAGCGGGACCAGGCGAAGGTCATTCTGATTGCCCCGGAATGGTCTTGTCAGCACTGGTTCTCAACACTGCTGGACCCGTCGGCCAAAATTCCAATTCCTCTACCGCTTTTTCTGGATCTGATCATGCAGGACCAAGGAGCTTTGAGGCACCTCAATCTCAAGGCACTGCACCTCAAGGCATGGTTCCTCAATGGCTAAATCAAGGTGAAAGACAATGTTCTGCACAGATGCAGGAGGACTTGCTCGATAGCTGAAAGCCTTCGACCAGACTCACCTACCAAGCGAAGTGGAAAAGATGCTCAGCGTGGACAGTTGAGGGGTTGAGCATGCGCAGCACCAGGTATAGTGGTTTTGGACTGCCTTCCAAGTTTAAAGGAGCAAGGCCTCTTGGGTTCATCTGTAAGAGTCCATCTGACAGCCATCTCAGCTTTTCATGAAGATTCATCTAGTGGGTCATTTTTCTGATCTCACGGTCAAGTGTTTTCTAAAAGGCCTAGATAAGCTTTTTCCATGCATTAGACCCCCAATAGCCCAGTGGGACTAGAACTTGGTCCTCTCCAAACTCACCAGACCCTCATTCGAACCACTAGCATCCTGCTCTCTCCTGTACTTGTCGTGGAAGACAGCCTTCCTTGTGGTGATTACTTCAGCCAGGAGAGTGTCTGAGCTATGAGCACTCACGTCAGAACCTCCATAGCCCTTTTGAGTGTCTCCTCAGCTGTTTGTCGCGGTCGCAGGTAGGATGAAAGGGGAACCAATATCATTGCAGCGCCTTTCATCCTGGATCATAGCCTGTATCAAACAGTGTTATCTGCTGGCCCAGATTCTGCCTCCACGGCTGACAGCCCACTCCATGCTGGCCCAGGTTTCCTCGGTGGCATTCCTGGCACATGTTCCCATCACGTACATATGCAAGGTGGCAATGTGGTCATCGCTGCACATTTACGCTGGCCATTATGCACTTACCCAGCAATTGAGGGAGGATGCAGCTGTCGGCAGAGCAGTGCTGCACACAGCCAAACTGTAGAATTCCATCCCTCCACAAGGTAAGGCTTGGGAATCACCTGAGTTGGAATTAACGTGAGCAATCACTCGAAGAAGAAAAAACGGTTACTTTCCTGTAACTAGTGTTCTTCGAAATGTGTTACTCATGTACAGTCCCGCACCCATCCTTCTCCCCTCAGCCGGAATTCCGGCAAGAAGTAACTGGAGAACGGGAGGGTTGGCTGAGATATATATAGAGGGCTGCAGGGTGCCCCTGGGGGCCATAGCTGACCCTGCGGGTAATCTAGGGGAAATCTTTCTGGTGAACCGTGCACATGGCGCGCGCACACCTGAGTTAGAATGTACATGAGCAACACATCTCGAAGAATACTAGTTACAGGTAAGTAACTGTTTTTTTTCTGTTGGATTGATAAGGGCAGTTTGTCAGTTCTTACCATTTCATCTTTATCTACCCCTTTGTTAGCCAGTTGATTATTTCACTTCCTAAGTGGTGGATCTCACATAACATCAGATCAATGGGTCTTAAGCATCCCAGACCTATCCTCCATTCCTGTCCTTCTTAAGGGACCACTCTCATGAGACTGTAGTTCAGCAGGAGGTCATCTCCATCCTTGAAGTAGGGACCAAGGAGGAAGTTCTGTTGTGTTTTGGGGAAAGGGCTTCTATTCCCTAGACTTCCTTATTCCCAAAGTGAAAGATTGTCTTGGACCTATTTTAGATATAAGAGGGTTAAACAGATTCCTGGGGAAGATAAAATTCTGCATGGTCACCTTGGTTTCATAATTCCATTTCTGGAACAAAAGGACTAATATGCTGCCCTTGACTTAAAAGGTGCTTACTTCCATGTGGCAATATTCCACAGCGACTGGAAATTTCTCAGATTTGTGGTGAAAGGAACCTCCTGTTACCAGTTCACAGTGGTTTCATTTGGCCTGTCAGTTTTTCCTCTTGTTTTCATGGAGTACATGGCAGTGGTGGCAGATATCTTCGGAAACCAATGTTTCCGTACCTGGGATACTAGCTGGTGAAAGACGAGTTCAAAGCTCAAGTACTGTCAGTTGTCGCTTGGGACAAATTAATCCTGAAATAAAAACTACAGAGAATAGAATTTATTAGACCAGGCTTAGACTCTGCAAAGGCCAAGGATTTTCTGCCAGAATCAAGATTTGAAACTCTGCAGGGGTTAGTTCTGGAGCTAGAAGCATATCATCTCACCACAGTGCACAACTGCCTCTAACTCCTGCGGCACATGGCAGCATGACAGACTCTACCTCAGGAAGATGCAAGGATGGCTGGCTTCAGTGTATGTCCTAAGTTGTCATTGTTTAGACAGGATTGTTCAACTACCAGCTCCACAGCAGAATTGGGACCATAATGTGTTGGGCGCATTTCTACTGTATATATTTGAAAATTCAGGAGCTGCCCCCAAGAATGTTCACCCTAAGAAGACCAATGACACACAAATACACAAGAGAAGTAGATGGGGGCACTGTCTGATAAGGGGTAGTGTGGATGAAGGTACAAAAATGAGAATTTGACAAACAGGCAGATAAGCCTTGCTTTGCTGGTTATGGGCAATGCATTAAGAGACAAGAGTATACAAGAGGAGAAGGGACTATAGTTCAGAGGGAGAAGACAAGAAGCTTGAACTTCTCTCACAGTGAAGCTGCATAGAAGGAACGGGTGGAGTGGATCATGTGGTCAGAGCAGTGGTCAGAAAGTCTAATAATTCCCTTACTACATGCAATTTTAAATGATATTTAGATTACTGTAGGTAAAAATTTTGAATTTATCAATGTGATGAATATATCCTGTCTACGATATATTTAGAACATTTGTTTAAGGGGATGTGAGAATGTGTTTTGTTTATTTGATTGATTATGACATTTCCAGGATGTGACCTCTGTGCCTTATGGTTCATGGCAATTACAATGCAAAATGATGAGCCAAAAATAACTGATTGATTTAGACTGTTCTTCCTATTTGCAATAAAAACAATACAGTACAAAAAAAGCATTCAGAAAAAAATTGGTTATGTCACTAAATGATTAAAAAGATTATGTGAATAAGCTGCTTCAGAACTGCATGATCTGAGTCATTTATCACAATGAATGATCTCAGTACAGTGACATAACTGTAGATAAATATCATAGAGATCTGCAGGACAGAAGACTGCCGTACCTTAGTCTGAAAGAAACCCAATTGTAATTAGTGTGTGATGGTCTGGTAATTTGTATTTTATATAGTGTTCTGTTAATTATGTTTCTATCTCTTGGGAGAAACCAGAATTAGTATTGTAAATTTTATAGTTACTAGGAAGAAATAAAAACAAAAGATAAGTGTTATACACATTGCATATAGTGAAATGACATACATGAATATTCTTTGGCCTCTCAGGAACTAGGAGGTCTTGCATTTTCCAGAAGGATTAAAGTGTGTGTGTGTGTGTGTGTGTGTGTGTGTGTGTGTGTGTAATACCTATGTTGTGGTGTATTAAACTTAAATCTTAACTTGCAAATTAGAAATGGCTTTTTAGGATACCTTCCTTTACAGATACATTTAATACATTCTGTACAGTCCCCACTACATGCACATTTAGACAAATCAGTGTATATATTAATGTCTGTGCAGATTTATTTAGTACTTTTTGGAAGCGGTAGTAGTTGTGCTCCTTTGAAAGATAGGGCACAAAAAGGTCGTAATTCTTGTCTTTCGGTTAATGTCATTCTTGGCATTGTAATCCATTCTGTAAACATGCAGTTCTTCTGGCATCATCAGCTTCCCCAAGTCTGACCCAGAATCAAAACTATGTTATGCTTTCAAGCTGAAATTCAGGTTCTGGAACCTCAAATGTTATCATTTTTGTGTCAACACTACAGAGTGAAAAGTGCCGCTTACTTGGTGGGATGGTGACACTCTGTTGTGCTGCAATACAGAGTATTAAAGTTTGGGTTTGTATTCTGATTCCTATGCTCCTACATTACCCACCTGCTTTGGCTGATCCATACAATTATATTCTGGCAGGATCTAGAATCACCTTTCTCAGCCAGGGCTTGTCATTACTGACAGCGGCAAATTCGAATGTCTTTACTTGTTTTTACTGACAGTGGCAAACTCACCGTCATCACATCTATCTCCCTGATCGACTGAGCGGGTCTCTGAAGACCTGCTCAGCCAATCAGGAAGCTGATCCAGTAAAACCACCCCTGCAGAAGGAGTAGCTCTGAGTCGGAGAAAAGGGGTTTCCCTCCGATGCAGGCTACTGAAAACACCATTATAAGTAAGTGGTAGGCAGTCATAGGGATATATGCAAAGTATTTTAAGTATTTTGTGTATTTCCCTTTGATTGCTGGTGAAATCGCGCCGCAGTATAGATCAGGGCCCTGACTTACAAATGAAGAGACAGAGAACAAGGAAAAAGAAACAGGTGGAGGTATAAGAGAGAAATTGGGTGAGGGAAGACAATTTTTGTTTTAAATTGAATTTCCTTGTTGGGTATTCTAGCTCAGTAAAGTTCAACAGATAGAATTAATTTCCTTAACAATGTATATTA
This sequence comes from Pelusios castaneus, assembly GCA_007922175.1. Classification (NCBI taxonomy): domain Eukaryota; kingdom Metazoa; phylum Chordata; order Testudines; family Pelomedusidae; genus Pelusios; species Pelusios castaneus. The sequence continues at coordinate 8,038,461 of ML685776.1, forward strand.
CAAAAGAATCCACCCCAAAAGGATATCCTTGAGTTGAAACACTGGGAAATGAATGAATTAATTTTTATTTGTGCACGTGTGGATTCCTCGTGCTCTTTACTACCAGAATTCTATACGAAGATATTAAGTGGTACTCTCTTTTTTAATAGCTATTGAAAATAAAATCAGAGTTCTCTTTGCAGCAAATTTATACTAACTCTTCAGTGGGGTAGCTCAGGAACTGGTTTCCTTTAATGTTCTGTATTACTGAAGAGCTTTTCTGCCTTCCAGGTAAGAGTCCTTTAAGGATGTGAGTAAATCCTTGAACTCACCATGTTATATCATTTTAAATTGCTAATAGAAGTCTTTCAGAAGCTTAGTGCCTGTGACTAAAAGTCAACTAAACTTAAAGCTCGTATATTTAGAATAAAGTTTCATTTGGTACTAGTTCAAGTTAAACCAAAAATTCAGTAGTGACATGTTTATCACTAATTAAACAGTATTTTTTGTATAGTACTCATAAAAATAAAACTTGGAAATATAAACAATATGGTAAAGTACAGAAGTGGAATAGTTTCTTAAGGTTAGAGTTATTTAGCCATAAAACAGCTGCATCCAATGATAAGTCCTAAGACTGGACATCCAGAGGTCTTTAGTTCTGTTCCCATCTCTTCCACTCACTTACTAGCTGTAAGATCTTCAGCAAGTCACTTAGTTTCTGTACTTAAGTTTCTTCATCTTAAGTTTCTTCATATATACTTTTTGAGGATAATACTTTTTATGTAAGACATATTAAGATGGAGTGATTAATAAAACACGTAACAGTTAGGTGTTTTTGTTACTTTATATGCACATTAACGTGTATATTTATGAACACATACACATTCTCTCCTTTCTTATTTCTCTCTATATTTGTTTTTGTGTTTACTGTTAAAATAAATCATTTATTTTATTATCAATTGTGAGAGCAAAAATGCATAACAGAAAAAGTAGCTGAATTTCACGATTCATGTGTATGCATGTAACTTCACCTTCGTAATGCAATTTTTTGCATTTAATTTCCTTTTAAAAAGGAAAAAAAATATAAATGGGCCAATGTCTTTGATGGTATAAGAAACATACATCTGAATATGTAATCATTAGATCATACCTGCAATTCCAGTATCCTGTAGTGTGGCTGTGTATTCTAGGGTGAATTGTGCTCTACAGATCATGCAGATTTTGAAATTGATGGGGTGATAGTCCAGAAGATACACTAGCAGTACTGTGAGGCTTTTATGATGCAGTTTTACGTGTATGAAAGATGGTTTGTCAAGGTAAATTCAAGGGCTACTTCGGATTTGAGATCCCATGCTATCTTTTGAAAAAATTAGATGATAATCTTGGCATCCTGAAAATGCCATCTCTTTTTCGAGTTCTGGTCCCTATGTCTATTCCACTGTGGGTATACATGCTCTCCATTTGCTGGAGCTAGAGAATATTGGAAAACAATGTCCATTGGTCCTCATAGCTATGTCTACACTTGAAAAGTTAAGTTGACTTAACAAGCTGACTTAACTTTTCAAGTGTAGATGCGACAGAGAGCCGTGGCTCCCCACTGAGAAGGGACTCACGGGTCCCTTCTGCCAGGAAGCTGTGGGGAGAAGGGAGCAAAGGGTTCCTTCTTGCTGGGACCCCCGTGAGTGCTGGCAAGAAGGGACCCGCGACTTCTTTCTCCCCGGGGCCCGCATGGGTCCTGGCAAGCAGGGAGCTGCGGCTCTTTTCTCCCTGGGACCTGCACAGGTCCCGACGAGAAGGGACCCGCAGCTCTTTTCTCCCCAGGGACCCACGGCTCCGTTTTGCCAGGACCTGTGTGAGTCCCAGGAGAAAGAAGCTGTGGCTCCCTTCTTGCTGGGACCCACGTGGGCCCTGGGGAGAAAGAAGCTGCAGCTCCTTTTTTGCTGGGACCTGTGTAGCCCCGGGGAGAAAGGAGCCACGACTTCCTTCTCGCCTGGACCCGCGCCCTAGGTCGACTTATAGAATAAGTCGACTTAGGGCAGCCACACCGTCTTTAGGTCAACTTAACGAATTGACTTACTTGTTAAGTCGACCTAAAGAGTGGTAGTCGATCTATGCACATCCTCTCATGGTGTAGCTGAAAAAATAAATAAAACAAAGACGGTTCAATGTGACTATTTACCCCAAATAATTAAAAGAAATCAAGATATTTTGCAAAGTACCTTAAAATAATATTTTCCTGTAAAAATTATGTCTGAACCCGTCCATCTTTCAAGCACTGGATGTTTTGAGACTTCAGCCTTGCAACAAGCCGCACGTTGTTTTTGTCACATGCCTAAAAAGCCAGCTGTGAATACTCTTGAACACTAGGTGGCATACATTCAATATGACAACTACAGCTGTATGACAGAAAAATGAGTGTTAAAACATGAAAATGAGGTGCTACCTAATATTTCCAATGTGGTAAAGACAGCTGTGAGAAATAAGCAGCTGGTCTCTTCAGAATTTTCCTAGGCAGTTTATACCAATGGCTATCTTTTTTAAGGTTTCTGCATCTGCTAAACCTTTTGTTTACCCACATGCTGTTTTTTAAAAATTATCTTTTACTAGGTACTTTGCAACTTGAACTAGATGTACAGAATTTTTGTTTAGACTGGTGATTCAGGCACCTTGGGTAAGGGCCATGAGAGTAAACAATATTTGAAAGCACACTGTTCCATCCCAGGATCCTGAAGTCTATAAAAAGTTCTGTTAGACACCTTTTTAAAATGGAATTATTCTTCAGGACTTGCTTTCTTATGAAATCTTCAGATATTTCCCTTAGCAAAAAATCATGCCTGTGTCACTTTTTTGTTTTATAAAAATTAAAATGGGGGGTTATACAAGTGGTTATTTTTATTGCCACTGTTATGGGTGCTGTAGGAGAGCCTAAATAGATCTTATAAGTGAAAACATGTGTGTTTATTTTGGTGCTTACATATACTAATATACCATTGCATATAATAACTGCCATGAAATGTGATGGTCTTGTGTATGTTATATCATGGCACAGAGAAGATGGAAAAACTTCACTAATTTAAAAACATAGTTTTGGTCTCTAAGATGCAGTAAATATTTTAGGTCACATTAGAAATGCCAAAATACATAGAAGGATATGGGATTATGAAAAAATGTCTCAGACCAAAGTGAATGCTGTAGTTGCTGAACCATGGGAGAAAGAAGAAGGCAAATTAATTTTTTGTCATTAGTTTTGTTGATATAAACAGAACATCAAATTGCATCAAAAAGGGATAGTTTATAAACAAAAGAAAAAAGTTTGCTAATCTACTCCTGTTTCTTGGCTGCAGGAGTTACATATGTAGCAAGCCTTTTCATCTGTCTGCCCCCCTTAGTATTTTTAGTGACACTTATAATACACTGTTCTGGATCCCAGATGTGTTCAACTATGAACTGTCTGATCTGCCTAATATTATTGTCACTTCTTCCCATCAAAGTTTCACTTCTTTTGCTACATAGTTATTTTTCATAGACCCATAGAAGACAAGGGTTGGAAGGGACCTCAGGTCATTTAGTTTAACCTGTACTCAAGGCAGGACCAATCCCAACTGGCGTCAAAGGAGTCTAATCTCAGAGATGCTGCACTTTACAGGGTTTGATCCAAGATCTCTAGTTTAGAAACTGCAGCATAGTAGTACACACTGGCAATGCTGTACATTGTACAATGAAAGCTAATTGTGTACGAGTTGCCTCTTAATTATTGTATAATTTTCTTTCATTTCTTTTTTGACAGCCACAATTGTCATGCCACCCTGCCATCTTCAGAATTGTTGATGAAGTTTTCAGGTAAGTTTTACTAACTTTTACAGGCAAGGATTTTAAATTTTCAACTTTTTAGAGTCAATGTTGATATGAAGGATCTATTGGTTATAAACATAGAGGACCGTGAAGCTAAGAATTCTGGGAGCTGGTTGTGTCACTGTTTAGAAATGTGATCTCAGATAAACTCTGTGCTTTATCTTATGCTTCTGTAAAATGAGTATAATACCTTTCATGTAGTCAAATTCCAAAGGGGTAGCCGTGTTAGTCTATTGTAGAAAGACAACAGAGTCTTGTGGCACTTTTAAAGACTAACAGATTTATTAATCGCATGAGCTTTCGTGGGAGAAAATCCCACTGCGATTAATAAATCTGTTAGTCTTTAAAAGTGCCACAAGACTCTGTTGTCTATAATACCTTTGTCATTATTATAAAAACCTAATGAACGTGAAGCACTCTGAGATCTTTATATAAAAGGCATTATGGCCCAGATTCACAAGGGTGACGTAAGCATTGCAGTTCCTAATTTTTAGGCACCTAGAAAATCATTGGAACAGCAGCGGGATCCACAAACCAGCAGACTGGGCAGAGAGCTGCCTGCCCTAAGCTAGCCAATGGGAAATGCTGATGAGAGGAGTGTGTTCTAGGCCCCACCCATCTTAAAGAGTTAGGGATCTAAACCCAGGCTTCTCTCTCTGCTTGCAATCCACAGCCAGGGTCCCCTTTCTTAGAGTCAGATGACTAAGATGGCTACGCTGCTTTTTGTGAAGTGAATTGGGGAAGGTAGTGCTGCCCACTTCATAGCTCTTAGCTCAGCAGTTACAGCACTCATCCAGGATGTGGGAGACTCAGATTCAGTTTTCTCCTCTGCCTGAATCTTAGAGAGGATTTCAACGGCTGTCAGGAGAGTGCTCAAACCAGTGGGCTATTGGATATTCTAATGAGTCTTCTGGTGAAGCTGTTCCAAAATGTGTAAACGTAGGAGTTTTGTCAAAGAGTGAAAGTGAATGACTCTATAGCCTGGTAGCTGGGGCACCAACCTGGAAGGTAGGAGACCCAGTGTCTAGTCTCACTGATCCAGTGTTTTTTACAACTGTTTATACGCAGTGAAATAGCTTCAACAGGGGAGACTGAAGGAGCCCCACATAAAAATATCCCATATTCTGTGGTTAGAGCACTCTCCTAAGAATTGCGTGATTCCTGTTTGGATCATTACTTTTCATCAGGCAGACAGAGGAAGGAACTGATCTAGGGTCTTCCACGTCCTGATAGAGTGCTCTAACAACTGTACTAAAGTCTATAATGTGGGCAGTGGTGGCACCACAATCACTGCCTGCCTCGGCCACATTTTGAACGTGCTTTGAACATGCCTACTTCAGAGAGCCCTGGAAGTGAGAGAGACATTTTTCCACTTATCTTCCCCTGATATGTGGTTCGCATTGGGGCTTGGATGGGAAATAATTGTCCGGATGCCTAGAATGAGGCAGTACTGCATTTGCCACAATAACAAACTTAGGAGTCTAGGGAACATCTATAATGGAAATGTAGGTGCTGAGTGAGTTTAGATGCCTTCAGAGTTTGGTGGCAGCCATTTGGACATTTTGTGGATTGCAGTGATGCCTTAAACTGGGCTATTGGTGCATAAATCTGTGGTTAATGCATCTAAGTCCCTTTGCAGATCTTGGCCAAAGAACTATTGTGGATACAACTAACTAGATTATACTTTGGGCCTCAAAATTGAGAGCTTGAATTTGTTTTATATTTCAGTACAAACTCGTGATTGAAATATAGTACATTAAAAATGTAAATAATCAGCTCTTATTGTACTGTTGGCAGTATAAAGTCTTAAAGATTAACTACGGTATTTGCTCCGGTGATAAGACATCAAACAAGTGTGCTTGCTATCTAGGACCATGACACTAAATCTGATCTTTATATTAATATGGTACTGAACACAACCAGTAGATAAAGGAATGTGAGTTTTTCAGTGCATTTAAAATAACCTAAAGCATTATACACAAATCACCACATGGGGGCTTCCAATTCTTTGTAGTGGGTTTTCAGTTTCTCTTTTTTCTTTTACTTGACTATCACTTGCACTCATTTACTTATATAACTCTTGCAAATAGCTCTCTTTCACATTGATAAAGTAGCTGTTCATGATGTTAGATTTAGTGTAAATCAAATATTTATGAGCCATAGCTCATCAAATGTTCTGCTTCATAAGGAAAAGCAGCTTTCAGAGATATATCTGTTTCCTGGGAATTGCATTAGATTGGATTTACAGTTTAGATGTGAGGTATTCACTGGCATCAGATTTACTTTTTTCAATCACAGAATCTTAAAGTTGAACTGTCCTTGAAAGGGGGAAAGTTTCTTTCACAATTATTTAAATTTCAAGAGCTCTCCTTGGTGGTAGTTGTAATGCATCTCTGATGGATGAGTTCTCTGACTAAGATACAGGTGAGATAGATACTATTTTGCATACATTTGTGAACTGCTTAGTGTTTAGCAATCTGATGTCTTGAAGTAACAGTAAATGGACCTGTGGTTCTGTGGTATACTGGACCTAAATTCTGCAGCAAGGATTCTGATTTCTATGGCTATGTCTACACTGGCAAGTTAGTTTGAATTAAGGAAGCTTAATTCAAACTAACTTAAGCCTTGGCCACATTAGGCTTTCATTAGTTCGAATTAAGGGCTTCCTTAATTCGAATTTATAAATTCGATTATACCTTTCGAACTAACCCTTAATTCGAACTAGTTAGTTCAAATTAAGTCAATCTGGCCATGTTAGTTCGAACTAACTGCATAGTTTGAACTAACCGACACATTGAGCTTAATGCAACTGACTAATTCGAACTAAGCAAGTGCCATGCATGGCACTTGCTTAGTTTGAACTAAAATGCCAGTGGGGCCAGGCTAGTTCGAATTAAGTTAACTAACTAAAATTAACTAATTCGAACTAATTTTGGTTAGTGTAGACATAGCCTATGGCATTAAATTTCTTCACAGCAAATTGAAATTCCCTTAAAGTTTAAACATACATTGCTTTATGATTTTGGTTGTGAATGTGCTGCAAAGCCAATGGAATTGCCATAGAATTTATTTTCATTCTTGTATAGTTTTACAATTAGGCAAGCCCTGGACCATTTATCCAAGCCAAATATACAAAGTTGGTACATTTGAGGCCTGACATTTGAGACCTCCAGAAATGATTTTGAGATTTCACTACTGAAATCTTTGCAGAATTCATGAGACTTTAATTATGATATAGCTGTAACAGCTTCTGATGTACAATATGACTTTGGTACAACATTCATTTCTGTTCATGTTGCTATTTATTTTTCTAAATCAAACCAGTCACATGTTTTAATTTAGGTGTGTTGACATCTCACCTTTAGTTCATTCACATCAGCTTTCCACAGTGCCCCCTTGTAGATAAGCCCTGGAACTGCCTATAGGCTCTGATCCAGCTATGCACTTCGACACATGCTTAATTTTAAGCATGTGAGTTGTCACACTGAAGGTAATGAGACTATTCATATACTTACAGTGAAGTTGCTGCTTAAGAGCTTTGCAGGATTGGGGATCTTACAAAGCCATTTTTTGATGCCATCCTTCTTTTTAATTTTGCCCTATTTTTCCCACCCTACAATTCATTGCAGATGCAGAGCCTATCATGTAGGCACCTAAATACATAGCTGTCTCTCAAAGCAGATATTTAGACCTTTAATTGCATGGATTGCAGGTGCAAAAAAGGAGACTGGAGCTACTCTTTTAAAAATGAAGCTTGAAGTGTGAAATATTTGTCAAAGGACAATGTTGTATTTATAACTACGGATGTGCGAGTGTGTGTTCTTTAAAAAATGTCAAAGTGAAGTTAGTTTCTTCAATTTCTATGCTGGCGTTGTAGCCTGATGGGTTCAGACACAGCTCAAGGCTACAACACAGAAAGAATGTTTTCTCTTTTTTTTTCCTCTTCCTTCCTTCCTTCCTTCCTTCCTTCCTTTAACAGTTAGTGATTGACAGACTAATAATCTGATCTGTCGTAATTTAACTTTTCAATGCTCAGGAATGCGCTTCTGGAAACTGATGGTGCCCCAGAAGTAATGACCATAATACAGGTGTTTACACAGTGTTTTGTTCAAGCTCACCAGAAGGATAATAAGCAGGTTAGTCAAGCTCTATTTTCTTAATCATTTAAAATGAGGGGCTATCAGATTTAGCATGAAAAGAACAATTTTAGATCTGAGAATGCTGATAGAATAACATGAACCAAATAATGCTCTCACACTGCTGCTATAGATGAGTGCCAAGACATAGTTGAGGAACTTCATCTGGCAGGTACAAAACCAATACGTCTTTTGCAGAACAGAAGTAATATATTTGGTATTACACTGGAGTTGTCCACTAACATATTGTTACCCTGGCCCTGCAACATCAGTGTGCATGCTGAATTATAGCATGATTCTCAATCTTGGACTGAAAGAATGAGAGAGACAAGGTAGGCAAGTATTTATTTTGCAGCAGCAGGAATCCTACTGAACACTGTGCTGAACATAATATAGGGGAAAAAAACAAACAAAAAATATATACATAGATACAAAATAGTCAGGTTTGAACATCCAGGCATTCAAAGAACCAAAACATGCCCTTCCCCTTTCTGGGATTATAACAAATGAGGCAAGTGTATAACAGATCTCTTTGCCGAGTCTAAGGCTCAAAATTTCCCCACTTAGGGCCTTATTCCCTTCAATAGTTTAACACCACTCTTAAGCCAAGTCTACACTGGCCGTGAAATTCAGCGGCAGTCGAAGGGAGCTACACAAGCTACATAAAATAACTTACATATCTCCCTTCAACTTCCTAATGTCTACTTACCACAGTGTCTCCATTGTGCTGAATTGATAGGAAATGCCATCCCATCGACTCAGAGCTACTCTTCTTGAGGGGGTGGTTGTAACATGTCCACTTCCAGATAAACTGAGTAGGTCTTCACTGACTACTCAGTGAACCTGGAAAAATCAAACTGATAGTGGCAAATTTGCCTCTATCAATATAGACCTGGCCTTACTCAATTGACCTTAGTGGAATTACTTATGCTTTTCACAGGCTTAACTGAGGGGAAAATCAACTAATCAGGATTTAAAGTCCTGTAACAGTGAACTTAAAAATTCTAGCTATATTTATAGGTCACAATCTTATTTTAGGTTCCTACCCCATACCAAAATTTCTTTCTAATACTTTCATTAATTTTTCCAGTCCAGTTTGACATGGTACAAGCATTAGATTGGAAAGCTATTCTATTAATGAATAGATTTCACTTCTAAATAAGCTCTGGAGAATTTGTATTCTCTTTGACTTCCACATCTTTTGGGGAGATAGGACACAGAAATAGGGAGCGGCATGAGGGTTACGAGGAGGAGTAGTGTAAATGGCAGTCTAGTGAGTGATATTGTCTGTGGAACGACTGTGCCGAAACAGGCAAAGAATATGAGTGAGGCCAGACAGCATAAACTAAAATGTTTATATACTAACGCGAGAAGCCTGGGTAACAAAATGGAGGAACTGGAGCTACCGGTAGAGGAAGTAAGACCAGATATTATAGGGATAACTGAAACATGGTGGAATAGTAGTCACGACTGGTGTACCGGTATTGAAGGCTATGTGCTCTTTAGGAAAGACAGATATAAAGGCAAAGGTGGGGGAGTGGCATTGTATGTCAATGAGGAGGTAGACTGTAGGGAAATTCAAAGTGATGGAATTAACAAGACAGAATCAATCTGGGTAAAAATCATGTTAGGGAAAAAAGCTACTAAAGTTTCTCCTGGAATGGTGCTTGGAGTGTGTTACAGACGGCTGGGATCTGATTTAGACATGGATAGGGACCTCTTTAAGGCCTTTAAGGAAGTTAATACTTCTGGGGACTGTGTGATTATGGAAGACTTTAACTTCCCAGATATAGACTGGAGGACGTGTGCTAGTAGTAATAAGAGGGCCCAGTTTTTCCTGGGTGTGATAGCTGATGAATTCCTTCTCCAAATGGTTACCGAACCAATGAGAGGGGATGCCATCTTAGATTTAGTACTTGTGAGTAGCGAGGACCTCATAGATGAACTGGTTGTAGGGGACAGTTTTAGGTTCAAGTAACCATGAGCTAATTCAGTTCAAACTAATTGGAAGGATAAATAAAATAAATCAGCGACCAGGATCTTTGACTTTAAAAAGGCTAACTTTAGAAAATTAAGGGAATTAGTTGGGGAAGTGTACTGGAGAGGAAAACTCAGGAATGTAAAGGTAGAGGAGGCTTGGAATCACTTCAGATCAAAGTTGCGAGAACTATCTTTCCTTTATGCCAGGCAGCTTTCTTATTGTATGTGATTATTACACTAGGTGAACCTATAATAACTTTTGGTTTTATGTTCTTGAAAGCTGACTGCAGAGCTCTTTTAAAACACTGACTTTTTGTTTTAGCACAAATTTCCTCTGAAGACCTACTTTCCTCATCATCATCAGCCTCTTGTAATAGCCTTACTCAAACCTCCTTGTGGTAAGTTCTGCCTTTAATTGTTTACATCATTAACAGAATCTGCAATTTTATTTTCTTCACAAAAGATAACTTCAGAAAATAATGCACAAGGGATCTGAAGTCATGTTGCACAAATTTCCCGAATTCTCACATTTCCTAATCTTTGAGTACTTGACTTTACAACTTTTATAATGTTCTTTTAACTTAGGTTTTTGTATAAATATTATATACAATAGCATAGATTTAAACAACTTAAATCCAGAACCAAATAAAAGTAATTAAAGAAAGGCAAATTATTTTCAATATAATAAAGCTGATTCTAGGAATTAAAGCAGTTATCGAAGACTAGAAAAGTATTCAATGTTCATGATGTGTAAGCCCAATAAAGATCATTGTGAAAATTCCCAAATTGAAATATAAGACATGTTAGTACTTTTATTGCTTTTCTCTCCTCTTACATCTGATAACCTTATTTCAGTTAAATCACAAATGAAAATAAGTTTGGTCTTCCTTGTCTCTATTTATGCATATCAGAAAACTGTCATATGACAGTTCTACATGCTTGGCAATTTCTGCTAATGACAGGGGCACTTGACTGAGATAACAGAAGCTATGTTTACGCTCAGGAATTTCAAAGGGGTAGCCGTGTTAGTCTATTGTAGAAAGACAACAGAGTCCTGTGGCACTTTTAAAGACTGACAGTCTCTCAGGAATTTAGGTTGACTTTACTAAGTCGACTTTAAGTCAACCTTATTATGTCAACTTAGAGAGTCCACACAGGACTCTTAAGTCGACTTAAAGCTGGCCTTACTAAGTCGACTTAGAGAGTCTGGTGTAGACTCTCTAAGTCGACTGGTTAGGTCCAGGGGGAGGCAAGGCTCCTTTGGAGCCTCAGCTCCACAGGATAGGGGGGCTCGTCCTGGGGAGAATGTTGCAGGTGGGACACTCGAGGACGGGCTGGGGCTAGCAACAGTTTGGGGTTCGTTGCCCGGAGTGCACAGCACCAATAACCACACCAGGGTGGAGAAGCACTCCAAGGTTTATTTGAGATCTCAAGCAGGCACACGGAGACAGACACGTCTCAAATCATGCGCACCCCACCCCCGTTGCAGTAACCCTTATATAGACAGGTTGTTTGCTTCAATACTTTTCCCCTTGTAAGCGGTGGAAGTACTCTCCCCCTTCTCTTAGAGAGCAAACTTTGACCGATTTCCACTGGTACTTTCAAGGCTTGTTATCTACTTTGCTTCCTGAAACCGGGGGAACATCCTTATATGGTTGGTGTTATTGTGTCCCAGCTGCCTCTGAGTCTGGAGCAAAGGAGCTTCATCGGCACTATGCCCTTCCACTCCCTCGAGTTACCCAGTGCACGACCCCAGATGCAGCCAGGGTCTTCAACAAGAGCCAGCCCCACACGGCGCTGACTCTCCCCGAGACAGCAAGCCCTGGAGCGGTCCAGGGGAGAAGAGAGTGTGGGGCTCACTTCTCTCCCGGACCCCAGCGGTCCTGGCTAGAAGGGAGCCCTGTGGCTCCTTTCTGCCCGAGATCTTAGCGGTCCCGGCAAAAAGGGAGCCGCGGTTTCCTTCTTGCCAGGACCCATGGGGTCCCGACCAGAAGGGTGTGCGGGGTTCCCTTTTTGCCGGGACGCCAGTGGCTCCCTTTTTGCCGGGACTGCCTGGGTTCCATCAAGAAGAAAACCGCAGCTCCCTTTTTGCCAGGACCGCTCGGGTCCCAGGCAGAAAGGAGCTGCAGGGCTCCCTTCGGCCAGGACCGGTGGGGTCCCAGCCAGAAGGGAGCCCCGCGGATCTTTCTCGCCAGGACCTGAGCGGTGCCAGGGAGAAGGGAGCCGGGATGAGCCGCTAGCAGCTTCCTGGGGAGAAGGGAGCACGGGCTCTCTTTTTCCCCTGCCCTAAGTCGACTTATCTTGTAAGTCAACTTAGATTGTCCACAGTGGCTTAAGTCGACTTAAATCTAGGTCTTAATAAGTAAACTTAAGTTTTCCTTAAGTCAACTTAAGGAGCAACTTAAGTCGACTTAAGGAAACTCCAGTGTAGATGCAGAGTAAATTAAGTCGACTTAAACCTGCTTAAATTAACTTAATTTACTAGTGTAGACGCACCCAGAGATACTAGATTAGTATTCATGAGAACACCCTCCTTCATTTGGTGAATAGCCTGAATTTTAGTTTTGTATTTTGCAAATGAACCTCTGTCCTAAGAATACAAAGTAATTTATTATAGCTATGGTTGAAAATTATAGAAAATCTTAAAAATAAAAAGCAGTTACTAAAGACTGAATCATGTGTCTTGCAAGTTCTAATTCTAGCTTGACTAAATATCAAATATTGTTCTTTTTTACTCTGTTTCATTAGGTACAACTTTTCTTATTATGTTTTCCAGATCTGCCAGCTGCACTCTGGACTCAGCACCTGAAATACATTACTGACAATCTTAAATCAGTAGTAGAAGACAAAAGCATTAGGTAAACAATAATTATTAAACTATCCCTCATCATTTCTTTTTTGTCTTTCTATTACTTTGTAAAAAGTCACTTGGTTCGTAATCTTGGTTGATTACATTTTATTATCTTTAATTGCCATTTTCTTATTAGTTCCCAAATACAAGCTCTGTTTAAGGATAGGAAAATAGGCTATTCTCAGATACAAGAAGGCCTGCTAAACTATGAACCAGATTTTCAGAGGACCCAAGCACCTGCAGTTCAAGTCGAGTAAAGTCACTTCAGAAAATTGGGCTTTATAGTTACATTCTGGGATGTGGTACATAGACTGCTACGGGTGCCTCTCCTAGCCACTCTAATGAGCTCCTTCCTGGTCAGAGGTCCCTTTCTGCTGCTTGCTGTACTCTGTTGTCTCTTACTTTGCATCTCAGGGTGCTCTCTCTTCCTGACTTGGCCCTCTGACCAAGTTACTCTTTGTGTTTTCGCCCTTCCTGACTATCAGAATCTTTCCTCACCAGAGGTATGGCTACACCTGAAAAGCTAAGTCGACTCTGTTAAGTCGACTTAACAAAGTTGACTTAAGTCAACTTAAAGTCGACCTTGTTAAGTCGACTTAGAGAATCTATACCAAAAACTTAAGTCTATTGCTTGCATCCACATATGCAGATGCTAGGTTGAAGGAAAGCCGCAGGTCGGGGGAATGGAGCCGCGGCTCCCCATGGAGAAGGGAGCCACGGCTCCCTTCTCCCTAGCCCATCCCCCTTAGGTCGACTTAGGGTATTAGGTTGACTTAGGGCATTCATACCAGCTTTAAGTCGACTTAATAAGGTCGACTTAAGCCTTAAGTTGACTTAAAGAGGGAGAGTTATTAAGTCAACTTAAGGAAGCGCTTAAGTTGACTTAATGAAAGCCAGTTGTGGACACGGCATTCTGTAGGTCGACTTAAGCGTCCTTAAGTCGACCTAAGTTGCTAGTGTAGCCATACCCCAGGAGTCTCAGGTAATCTTCCTATTCCATGCCAGCTGCTGAGAAAATCAGATTCATAGTTTAGAAGGCCTCCTTATATCCGAGAATAGCCTATTTTCCTATCCTTAAACAGAGTTTGTATTTTGGAACTACAGTGCAGATCGGTTTACTCGCGATCGGTTTACCCGCAAATTCATTTAACACATGCTAGCGTCACGTCCCCCAAAGCTACCAACTTAACACGCGGGACTCGTTAACACGCAGTATGTAAAACTGCACTATAGTGCTAACTACTGTACATTCTCACTGATCTAAAATTGGAAGTCGGCCTACTGTAGATATTTTAGCATAGGTTTTAGTTCATAATGGCAAGAGTCAAGCGTCAGCGTTTGTACATCATTGCAGAAAAATTAGCAGCTTAAGATCGGGTACATAATGGTGAAACCCAAGCCAAAGTTTCTAGAGATCTTGGGATTGCATAATCAATTCTACGAGGTTGTATAAAAAACTAAACAAAGCTGCGCAGTTTTGTACAAAACATAGATTCTGAAGTCAGCCTGGAGTGAAAACGCGTGCGTTATTCAGCAAAGCCTGACATAGACAAAACATTGAGCACGTGGTTTGTCCAAGAGAGAGCTAAGGGAATGCCGCTAAATGGCCCAATTCTCCAAGCCCAAGCAACTATGTTTGGAACTTTAATGGGCGATGAAACATATCAAGCCAGCAAAGGCTTTATAAGCTGCTTTAAAACTCGCCACAGTATTTCCCAAGTTCCCATTTCTGGAGAAAGCCGATCAGCCAATGAGACTGCTGCCAACAAGTTTCCTTCCAAATTAAAAACTATAATAGAAACTGAAAATTATAATGAAGAACAAATGTACAACTGTGATGAAACCGCTTTATCTGCAAAGCTTTTGCCAGACAAAACTTTAGCTTCGAAATATGAAACCCAAAAAACAGCAGGCTTTAAAAAAATAAAAGACCATGTCACCCTTTTATTTTGTACGACCAAGATGGGCAGTCACAAGCTCAACTGCTTCTCGTTGGTCGATTCAACAGCCCTCAGTGTTTTAAGCAGCGTAACAAAGTCAAACTGCCTGTCATATACTCCAGCAGTAAAAATGCTTGGATGACTAGAAGCATTTTTGAAGAAAGGTTCCACAGCTCTTTCGTTCCAGCTGTTCGTTAACATCTCCGCAAGAAAAAACTCAAACCTAAAGCACTGCTGCAACTTGACAATTGTCCGGCCCATCCTCCTTCCAAATTATTGGTTTCAAACGATGGACAAATCCGTATGCTATATCTGCCATTCAACACAACATCAAAAATCCAACCCTAGGACCAGGGGATTATTCAAAATTTTAAAAGTAATTATTGAGGTGAGTTGGTTTCAGAAATGATTTCGTGTGAGTCATCAAGCTTTCTGAATTTCTAAAAGAACTAAACATAAAAGAAATCATTTATTTGGTGAAAAAAGCTTGGGATGGCGTGAAACAAAAATCTATTGAAAATTGCTGGATACGGCTCTCGGGCCAGCCTTTTCTGTCAACGGTTCTGCCTCTGAAAACCCAAACGATACTAATTCAGAACCAAAATTCAAAGGGTATACAGAAGACATCCTGCTAACAAAAACTCAAACAAAAGAAGAAAAAGGTAAATTTCTTTTTCAATTAATTAAAGACTTTAATTTAAACACATTGCCTGAAATCATAAATGTGTGCCTAGAACTAAACGAAAATGGCTCAACAGCAGATCTGACAGAAGAAGAAATAATTGCAGGTTGTGAGGCTGGGTCGGACTGCGAAAGTGATGAGGAAGGATTACAGGAAGGAGTAGATGACAACAATGAGAATTATGTTGAAAAAGCTAAAATTTCCCATTCAGAAGTGCTAAATGCTGCCAAAACTCTTGCACAATATATGGAGGAGCAAGATGCGGAAACTATCCAAATTTTACACCTACGCGGGATGATCGATTTCATGAAGAAAGAGATAGCCAAGGCCGGGAAACAGCAGAAAATAACTTGGTACTTCATAAAACCTCCATCCCAGCAAGATGAACCTGCGGACTACATAAACTTTATATAAGCGCCTCTTGGATTATGAACTCTCTGGACTTGATGTGGAATCATGTAATATGTCATCTATGGTAATAAATATTCAAAATGGATTTCTCCATGTTTATTATTTTCACGCATTTTTATCAAAATTTTCATGGTTCAACAAACATTGATTCTTATATTTGTTTCAATAATTTCATTATGTTTCTGTGATTTTTGTGTATTTTTGCATATTAAAAATTTTGCATATTAAAAATTGGATTATAAATGAACATTTATATTTTTAATTTTGCTAAACAAAATCAAGTTACGGTAGCCAGATAGCCCACGTTGAGATGCACCTTCTGCACTGTGTATGGATTTTAGCAGGGTCCCGTTTACACACGATCTGTTTTACATGCGGTCCCGATGGCTTGTCTCCCTACAACCGCGCATTAACCGATCTGCACTGTAATAAGAAAATGGCAATTTGAGGGATCCCTTTAATCAGCAGCTGAGATTTGTTCCCTGCTGGACTTTACTGCTTTTCCCCGAGCTCTTTCCTTACCTTCTTGCTCTGCCTCTGCGACTGTGGTTGCTGAAGGGACTGTTCTGAGAGTGCTCGATCAGGGCAAACTGCAAAGAATGAGGCAAATTATCCCCAAAACTGATGGTTTATTCTATAATTAGATTTCACCAACCCAGGTACCAAATAATATACATTATGAGTTACCAAGACGTCAAAATTCAGTTCCCTTTAAGCAATCCAGCCTTTGGCTCCCACTCACATCTATATAGTGAGGATTACCTAAAATCTTATTCACCATATATAAAGTTCTACCAATCTCAAGAGATTGGACAGATTACACACCAGGTCAATGAATATTTCAAATCTTACCCAAATCCACACTTACAGCCACTTCTTATTAATTAATCTAAGGTTTATTAAAAAGAAGAGAAAAAGTTACTCTGTGTGGCAAAGGAATCCCCTTATTCTTGCTGGATGTTCCTCTGGTGTGATGGGCCTAGGATAGATCTGCCCCAATAACTTAAAAATAATTCAAAAAATAGACTTGAATGTGAAATCGCAGAGCTGAAATTCATATACAAATTTGACACCATTACCTTGGGTCCGAATAGAGAATTGAATGGCTAAATTGTTATATCAGGTAATTTGCCCTCTTTTAACTTTAACACCTTCTCATCTATTATTCTTTAAAGGCTACATGTTCACTGTTTGAATCAAAACAACTTGTTTGATTTGCTATCAGCCTTCTCTGCATCTAACATACTGCAGTTTCCATTTCATGCATCTGATGAAGTGGGATTATCCCCTGGAAGCTTATATATTAAATACATTTGTTAGTCTTTAAAAGAGCCACATGATTACTTGTTTATTATACATAGAGATATGAATAAAATTCTTAGGTCAGTTTCATAGCAGAGATGGTGAGGCTGATGATTTGTAAAACTCCTTCCAGAATCAGTTCTATAGGTTATATTCTAGTAGGCAGTCTATGTGCAGAGTTTGTCAAATTCTTCCATGAAAATTTCCAGGAATAATCCAGAGTCAACTTGGAGATCTCAGTCCTTAAAGTTTAGACTTTCCCTGACGAAGTTTAAGCAGATCTGAGATAAAATAGGATCAGACCTGATTTCCTTTAGAGTTGAAGCAAGTTGTGGCAGCAGCAGGGCTTCCTTAGCAAAAGGATATGTCATTTTTATGGTTGCTTTAAAGTTAATTCCTATTTCCTAGACATACACTAGTAACCATTCAAACAGTTGATAGGCAGTTTACCACAAACTTCAAAGACAAATAAAGACAATGATATCATTACACCATAAGTTCCAGCTACATGTTAATATCCCCTTTTGATCTCTGAATCAATAGAATATAGTAATGAAATATCATAGGCTATGTCTACACTGCCAAGCTAGTTCGAATTAAGGAGGCTTAATTCGAACTAACTAAAGCCATGGATACACTAGGCTTTAGTTAGTTCGAATTAAGGGCTTCCTTAATTCGAACTAATAAGTTCGAATAGGACTTTAGAAGTAAGGCTTTAATTCAAACTAACTAGTTCGAATTAGCCAATGTGGCTATGTTAATTCGAACTAATTTCTTAGTTCAAACTAACCAGCCATAGAAATGAATGGGGATCGCTAATTCGAAGTAACTAAAATTAGTTCGAATTAGTTCAAACTAACTAATTTGAACTAATTTTAGCAAGTGTAGACATAGCCATAGACAGGAACAGAAGTTTAGTATTTACAAGTTAATTAGAACACATCGTTAAGCTTCTAGAAAGATATAGGTAAACACAGAGAAATGCAATTAGTATTGAATTCTGATTCTCTAACAATACAAGCTTATACTTCAAGAACGCTAGTCTATTTAACATGGCTTTGGTAACTGTCTATAAGGAATGGCTCTGTTTGCCATTTCAGTACTCTTCTGAATTGTTTTCATGTTACATAGGCTGCTGGTTGATTCATTCTGAATGGTTCAGCTTCACAACCCCTTTTTCTGGATTTGCCAGCTTCACAACTCCCTCCTTCAAGGTAGTAACCCATGGACTTATCCTAGTTCTGTAACCTCCAAACACACCTCCCTTTTCTCAGGGGGTACCTGGAGACAATTTCCATTCAGCCTCTTCTGCTATCTGCTTAATTGTCCCCTTTCTAGCCTACATTAAATTTTTCAGGGCAAATGTGGGGTGAACATCCCATCACACATGCCTTCCTTTGAGCTAACAGTTGAACCTCCTAGTAAGAGTGACATTCCTGGAGGGTTCCTATCAAGTAACTGCTGAGGATAAGTGAGAGCAGCCCTCATCCTGCTTTCTGCTTTTAAAAGCAGTAGGAACAGTGCTCTCTGGTGCACCGAGAAGACTAAATAGTGGGGGATGTAATGAAGGAAAATTAGACAAGTACAGTGGAATAATGAAGGTCAGATGCTTCTTGAACACCCTGGAGGGAAAGGGTTGAGGTTTTTTTGTCCTCCTAGGAATCCAGTGGAGTTCTTAATCTGGTCTTCTGGCAGGTGACAGTGGACTGACCTCTTGCTCAAGGAACTGTCCCTTTTTAAATACAGTCACAGGCCTTTTCTGCCCCTATGTTTTAGCTTGAAGAGTTCTGGGCTCCACAGCCATTTTCCTCTTCCCCCCCCCAACCCTCCCAAAAGTTTTCTGGGTAAAGAGTCATTCAGAGTTAATGGCCGTTCCAGTAGAAAACCCACTGCTCCAGTAGGGAAAAGTCATTCACTGTTGATGTCCCTCGATGGCTTTGTCATATTTTCTTAAACATAATTTTCCTGTAGATGTCAAGCTACTGCTACAAAAAGGATGTTTTAATGCTCCAAGGAAGTTGCAATATAACACGGTCACCCTCCAAAATGAAGGTTACCATATAAAGTAGAATCCTTAAAACAAAATGGGATTCACAAAACAAACTGGAATTCACAATTTGATGCAGACATACCCCTAACCTGTCACACTTGATTTATCCTCTTAAAATCTAGCACTGACCTAAAGTGTCCTTGCCAACAATATGAACATACTTGACTTTTTTAAGACTGACGCTCAGCCAGACAAAAGTATAATTTTACTAAAATGAGGAAGCTAATTAGAGGGAACTTAAGTTAAAAACATTAAGAAATTAAAATAGTTAAAATCGGCATGGAGTTGACGTAAATATACTTTACCACTTTACAAGAAGGTGTGCATACTCCTTTTTTTTAAAAAGTCAGAAAACCAAGACAAAGCAACAATATGATTTATAACAAAATTTTAAGAGGTTATTCAAACCTAAAAGATATCCTTCTGGAAACTGGAGTGCATAAGGATCCCATTTTAATTTTAAAACTTTATATATTTGTATTTGCAATAGATCTATTATATTTGGTCATTGAAATGTTTTGGAAATCTCTACTATAGGCATTCTTCTCTATGTAGTTTATTTTCAAATGTACATTAAATATATTTGTTGTTCTTACATTTCCATTGTCTATACAGTACCTGTTCTGTAGATAGTCAGGTACTAGTGCTATCAACCCAGCACCTTTCACAAACATAAAATGCATTTTCATATTTGATTTTTTTTTGCAGCTCTTTTGCCGACCTCTTTGAGAGCTGGTTTTTGTTTGTTCATTTTGGAGAATGGGCAGATATCGCTGTAGAGCAGTTGCTAAAGTCTGAAAATGAATGCTCAGGTGTTTTGCTATGGCTGCTATCATTTTACTACAATCCACACAATGATAAAGAGCAGAGGACTCAAACCCTGGTGAGTGGTGTAGCCATTGAGGCTGAGACTATTTAGTAGCCAATTGTACACTTGAGAATTGAGGCATTTATGTGGAAGGGTGGCTGGACTTTGCAGGGTCCTCCAGGAATTGTAAATCCTGCAGGAGAAGTGTTCCAAGATAAATTTTGTGGCTGTTCCAAGCAGTGACATTTAGAAAGTGGGTTTTTTTTAAAGTGTACTGTAGACCATAATGCCTTTGAGTTTTCTTCTGAAAAATATGACAATATCAGATCAGCTTGATCTGTAACTGCTCTTGTTGAATTACTCTGTGGCAGAATTTCAGAGGAAGTCCTTATCCATTAAGGTTACCTCCGCTCTAGTAACATCTGTGGGTTTGTCAACACTGTCAACTGTGCCAGCAGCTGCCCGCAGCACAGACCCAGTTTCGGCACCGGCACCGACAACCACCAACAGCCCTGGCACTGAGAAAATGCCCAGAGAAACATTGTGACCATGAGTCAGAGGAAGAATTTTTAACATCTCTCTCCTATATCACCACCATATGACACTGATATCTCCCCATTACACTTCAGTCAGGACGAACCTATTTCCCCTATATCATTCTCCAATGATGAAGACAATGAGGGGGCAAGAGGTAATATTTTCCCCTCAACATTCCTCACCTAAGGAGGGAATAGCCAGATGCCCATCACACCACAGACCTCCAACACACCCATGGATGGCACCCCTATAATTTGGACCATCAGTCCCTTATCGTATGCAGTGGCCTGGTTAGAATGCCTGGTTTACCTACTCCACATGTAGTAGACTTTTCCCAAAGTTGCATCATCATTACACATAAATCAACCTATTCATCTACCCACATTTTATCCAAAATCTCACAGCAGAATACAGGAAGCAGCCCTCCACACGCTGGACATTAGACAAGCTATAGTAGGGGTCGGCAACCTTTCAGAAGTGGTGTGTCAAGTCTTCATTGATTCACTCTAATTTACAGTGTTGGATGGCAGTAATAAATGTTGATGGTTAATCAGGTCTCTACAAGATAATAACTATTGTTGCATGTATGTAAAGTAAATAAAGTTCTTAAAGTGCTTAAGAAGCTTCATTTAAAATTAAATTAAAATGCATATCTTTTTAGTGCGATCCCTGCCCTTGCTTTTCCTTTCTGCGTTTTCCCATGTCTGGTACATATTTGGATGCTTTAAGCTGCACACATGCCTCAGTGATCAGTTGTTAACCGGCTTTGAGAGGGACAGGAGACTGACATCATGTGTGAAAATATCTGTTCACATACCTGGTATGTGGATCCAAATGCTGAAAGCATTGAAAATGCAATTTTCTTTAAACAGTTAAATTTCACTGACAGGGACGTTCAGCATGTCAGAATAGAGGCCCCATGATCTCTGTCAGTAACTTCATGTTGCTTTTGGTGAAGTTTTCAGGTATAATTAGAAAAGAAAGCATTGGGCCAAATTGCTGGAAATCTTGAAATCCCTCGGAAAATTCTAGTTCCAGTTCTTGCATGTACATTGCAGTCTCATCCATGTTGACAGTGCAATGTGTCAATAACTATTTTATTTTTTGGAAGTAGTAGAAAGTCGAAGATCAAATATCCCTAGAAAAAAACTGCTAGTTTTGCAACAAATGCCTTCCAGGTTTCATAAAGATCCGGAACCATTTGCCCTTCACCCTAGGGACTTAGATTAAGTTTGTTTAGGTGACCAGTGATGTCAGTTAGGAAAGTGAGTTTGCACAGCCATTTGTCATCTTCCATTTCAGGGAAATTTTATCCTTTTTCTGGTGGGGAGGTAGAGATAGGGAAAGTAACTTATTGTAATGACAAAGCCAGTTGAAATCTAAGGTAATGATGTCAAATCTGCATATGAGTTCCAATTCCGCAGTTTCTCTTTGAAGCTTTGATTTGTAATTAACTTGCTTAAGTACAGCAATTGACATATCTTCCATGGAGCGAGCAGGGAGATTGAAATTTTCCCCTATTGGTTTTTTAATGTTATTTCCGATGTTGGATTTGTGTCCATTTATTCTTTTGCACAGAGACTGTCCTGTTTGCCTAAAGTATAAGGTAGAGAGGCATTGTTGGCATAAATCACATTGGTGGATGAGCAGGAGAATGAGCCCTTGATGGAGTAGCTGGTTTGAGTAGGTCCTATGATGGTGTCATTTGTGCAGATATGTGGACAATAAGTGACTTTCCCCTATCTCTACCTCCCCACCTTCTAATATGTTGTTCCACACTGTTTGAATCTAAACTACAGCTTTGATTTGCTGAAATAGTCTGATCTGATCCTATGATTTACACTTCCCTGCATGTCTTTTCCTCTCATTCTGTAAATTCTCCATCTTCAAGCATCTGACGAAGTGGGATATTTCTCCTATGAAAGCTCATGCATTAAATAAATGTGTTAGTCTTTAAAAGTGCCACAAGACTCCTTGTTTCTTTCAAGGTAGCATATATAGAAATGGAAATGTGAAAAGATCACTTAAGTGCAAGTAAACAAATAGCTAAAACTAAAATGAAGTCAAGGGCTATGTCTACACTTGCTAAAATTAGTTTGAATTAGTTAGTTTGAACTAACTAATTCAAATTAATTTTAGTTAGTTCCAATTAGCGATCCCCATTCATTTCAATGGCCAGTTAGTTCGAACTAAGAAATTAGTTCGAATTAACATGGCCACATTGGCTAATTCGAACTAGTTAGTTCGAATTAAAGCCTTACTTCTAAAGCCCTATTCGAACTTATTAGTTCGAATTAAGGAAGCCCTCAATTCGAACTAACTAAAGCCTAGTGTAGCCATGGCTTTAGTTAGTTTGAATTAAGCCTCCTTAATTCGAACTAACTTGCCAGTGTAGACAGAGCCAAGAACACTAGTAGGGCTGGGTCCTATGTGGTATGTTTTCCTTTTGCCCCCATGTTTCCTTTTTTTAATGTAATGAATATGTTTTGTAAAGATGCATATGATTAACTAACAACTTCTATTATGTAGACCCCAAAATCTTCATTCTCCGTTTTGATGGTACAGTATATCTATACTGGCTGCTCCAAGAGGCAAAGAAAAGAAACATGTTGCAAGTAATATAGGAAGAAGCCAAATCCCGTCATTCTTATCGGACTGTTTTATCAGTTGAGGTCAGATTGAGTGGGGGTTTAATTGATTTGTAGTTGCAATATTGAAGTGAGCCTGCAAGGAACTTTCTGTTCTTTTCTCCGCAATGTAAAAATCTGACTGCATTCTACTGAGGGATTTTCTCCATTTCCTTTCATTACAAAAAAGGTCAAAACCTGGCTCCGTGCCCTGGCTGCTTAGTTTGCAAGTCCAAAGAAAGTAAAGAATTTTCCATTTTGCCCATTTATATTTCTGTGAATCTGTGAAAGCAAAATGTGCACTTGTCTTCCTTCAGTGTTTTCTGCTGTGCCTCCTAAACTCAAGCTCTTGACATAATTCGGGAGGTTTCTTCACAGGATTCAGATTCATATTAGTGACCAAATCTCATGAAAAAAGTAAACACAACTTCTATTCTTCTTTGCTCCTTTATCTTTTTAAATGGTTTCTGACAGGTAGAAGCTCAAGCAGTGTATGATCGACTGATGATGCTCTTCAGCTGTACAACCATCTCCATCACAGATCTGCAGGCTGCAGCTAGCACTAAAACAGATAAAAGGCAACCTTGCACCGAACGCCTTGTCAGACATCTTTTGATAAGTTTTTTGCTCTTTTCTTCTGGTGGACAGAAGATTGCCCAAGAGTTTATTTCCCAGGTAAGTGTTTCCATTCTTTTTTCAACTTAGAGACAAGAAGTTTTTTTTTCATATTACTCTTTGAAATTTCTCCCTTTTAATAAAAAGCCGATCACAGAAAATTAAAGAATGTCATGCTATCCTAAATTACAGCTACAGCCAAAATATTCTCCTTGACAGTGTTTCCGTGGAGTCTCTTTGGAGAAGTCAGTGCCTAAGCTCTGGAGCCACAGAAATGTTTTGAGTAGTAGCTGACAGTAAGGGGGCTATGTAGTTCTCTCACAAATGTACACTATAAATGTAAACACTTTGCTTTCCCAGGCCTCAGTCACTCCCTAATCCATTTAGCAGCTGGAGGAGTTATAGAACCATCTGCGGCCCATTTTCCATCATGTAAAACCTGCAGCGTAAATTAGTGTTAGCAGTAAATGGGTGGAAAGAATTCAGGTTTTAGGGAGAGCAGGGAGGAGGATGTTTTGGTAGCTGAGATAAGATATTATGAGACCCTGAATGAAAGAGTTAGCTATGTGGATGAAAACAGAAGGATGTGTGTTGAGGAGGGAGAAATGACAGAATTTGGCTGTGGCCTGTATGTGAGAGGCAGGGAAGGAGAGGAAACAAAAATAACCCTCCAATTGCAGACATGAGTTGGGATAATGGTGGTGTCAACAGCCACAGAGAATGGGGAAGCAGAGGGTTTTGAGAGAGAAGATAATATGGCCAAGACTAAACTCATTTGATGTAGTCCTAGCTCCACTGAAGTCAATGGGAGTTAACTCAGAGCTGACGGAAATTTTTCTGCCGAAACTTTTTTTCAATTGAAAAATTGTCTGCTTCTTCTTTGAATAATTGCTCACGTGGTGCCATTTCTGTGGTGTATGTGCTCCACACATGTGAGATTTGATTGTTTTGGCCAGAAGTGTCCCTTGGGGCTGCATCTGTATCCTAGTTGCCCTTGGCTCCCCAACCCCTCCAAAAGCAGAGTGGGCTCATTGTCCTTCAGCTTGTTCTAATCATCTGTGGCTGTGAGATGGAACTGTTGCCAATGTATCTTGCCTGCTGTGTGATTAGTTATTAGTCTTCAGATTATTTTTATACCCATATGCTTAAAAAAAACTCTATTAGTATTAGGAACTTCCTTGGTTCCAGGACCTGGGCCTCTATGGCTGAAGTGAAGTTCCACAGTTCAAAACTTGCACCTTTTTGTGAAGCAGTTATTACGCTGAAAAATGAACACTGGACATGGCCTTGGGGAAGACGTTCAGTTTGTCAATCCTTTTTAAAAGAACTTAGGCCATGTACACACTACAGGAATAATCGCGCAACAAGCCCGTTGCGCTTTAAAAGTCACGTGGTTTTCGTAGCGCAGGATCGCATCCACACTCTGCCACTTGTGACGGAACAGAGCCCCCCCTGCAATTCGCGATTTCACAAGAAACCCAATTGAATTGTGGGAACCTATCCCACAGTTCCATTCATCCTGATTTGGCGCTAAGAATCCTGGGTAGAAGGAGAGTAGCGCTGAGCACTATGGGTAAAGTCTTGGTTTTCCATGGTGCATTCTGTTCCTCTTGTGTCACGAGAGTTGCTACTAGCAACTCACACCCATTTTCAACAGTAGCGCATTGCTTCCTGGAAGTCCTTTTTGCAGCAACATGGATCCAGGTCTGATCTCGACTGTCGCCTTCAGCATAATGAATCCTTCTCGGCTGGTGGCACAGTATGCGTTCAGCTCTGAATCAGACCAGGATTCGGATGACTCTGGGCTGGTGACTGCCATGCAGAACAACAGCACCAGATTGCTGAGCTCCTTCACAGAGCATCTGCACACGGTGCACCGCCAGTTCTGGTCACGAGAGACAAGCACCGAGTGATGGGACCGCATCATTTTGCAGGTGTGGGATGATGACCAGTGGCTACAGAACTTTCGAATGCAGAAAGCCACATGCATGAAACTGTGTGAGGAGCTAGCCCCTGCCCTGCAACGCAAGGACACCAAAATGAGAGCCGCCCTCACCATGGAGAAGCGTGTCGCAATCGCGCTGTGGAAAATGGCGACTCCAGACTGCTACTGCTCGGTCACGAATCAGTTTGGAGTCGGCAGGTCGACCGTCGGG
This sequence comes from Pelusios castaneus, assembly GCA_007922175.1. Classification (NCBI taxonomy): domain Eukaryota; kingdom Metazoa; phylum Chordata; order Testudines; family Pelomedusidae; genus Pelusios; species Pelusios castaneus. The sequence continues at coordinate 8,064,387 of ML685776.1, forward strand.
TTAGCACTTTCACATGTGTGCAGAGCCATTAATCGTGTTCCGCTCTGGAGGACAGTGACGTTGCGCAACGTGCAGGAGATCATCGATGGATTCACGGCCATGGGATTCCCAAACTGTGGAGGGGCAATAGACAGCACGCACATCCCTATTCTCGCTCCGGAGCATCTTGCGACTGCGTATATTAATAGGAAGGGCTACTTCTCCATGGTGCTTCAGGCATTGGTGGATCATAGGGGGCGTTTCACGGACATAAATGCGGGGTGGTCGGGTAAGGTGCATGATGCTCGCATTTTCCGGAACATGAGCCTGTACCGGAAGTTGCAGGCAGGGACCTTCTTCCCTGATGATAAAATTACTGTTGGGGATGTGGAGATGCCCATAGTCAAAATAGGAGACCCAGCCTACCCACTGATGCCTTGGCTCATGCAGCCCTATACTGGAAATTTGGATCCCAGCAAGGAGCGCTTCAATTACTGGTTAAGCCGGTGACGAATGACCGTAGAGTGCGCCATTGGGCGCTTAAAAGGCCGCTGGCGCTGTTTGTACGGGAGGCTAGACTTGAATGAGGACAACATTCCAGCCATCATTGCGGCGTGCTGTGTCCTGCATAACCTCTGTGAAAATAGGGGAGATAAATTTCCCCCTTCATGGGATGTGGAGGCTGAGCGGCTAGAGTTTGCCTTCCAGTAGCCAGCCACTAGGAGTATCGGGGGCACAGCTGAGAGCCATCCGCATAAGGGAGGCACTTACGGTGCATTTTAGTGATGGGGACTCATAGGACGCATTGCATCCCTGTGCAGTAGTGTTCCCAAGCACTACTGGGTGCTGATTGGGGGGTCGGGGGGGGGGTGCCGGTGGGCGTGTACTGTACTATGCTCGAATGAGTGAATACTAAACATGCAACAACTAATCTTATTGTGTATCAATAAAGACACTGTGCAAAGTTCGTGATTCAATTTTATTATTATAAAACATTAAATATTTACAGTAAGCAGTGCCTGCAAAAGGGGCTATAGATGCGTGTAGGTGCGGGGCTCAATGCCATAGCTTGGTGCAGGAGTGGATGTAACATTGTACCAGGAGGGTCTCTGGGCTTCAAAGAACTGCTCTGAGGGAGAATGGGGCATGGGGGACAGAAAGTGTTGATGTGGCTGCAGGGGGGGGTGTGAGCCTGGAGCAGCTGGGTCTGCAGACCAACCATGGTCTTCAGCAGTTGGGTCTGCTCCTGCTCATGCTTTATGAGGGCATCCTTCTGCTTCTGCCTCTTCAAATTGTTCTCTTTGTGCTCCTGCCGGCATTCCTGCCTCCATTGTCTAGTCTCCCTTGCTGATGCCTCATTGGACTGCATCAGCTCCTGGAAGATATCCTCCTTGCTCCTGCGAGGCCTCCTCATCTGTCTCAGCCCGACAGCTGGCGCAGACCACCGACCGGCGAAGGTCGTTTCTAAGGAAAAATGAAAGATCATAAGTGGTGCTATTGTTCTCACTTTGATTAAGGAGCCGGTAATATGCTCTGCCGCCAATTTCTCAGTGACCACGGGACAGGTCATTGCTGGGGACTGAAAGGGCTTTTGCAAAGGGAGGTTCGGGTTGCCGAGTCAAAACACACAGCTCCGTGAACTATTTGCAGTTCTTTGGACGATTAGTTCACATACGGCACTGCCATGGAAGCCAATATCTCGCTGCTTAGAGTGCCTCTGCAAGCCAGAATGCATATCCTGCATGTCACTGGTTTTCAGCCAGGACCGTACGCAGCAGGCTTGTGCGCAGCCATGGTTCCCGCTGCTGTGCTTTGCAACTGGCAAGGGAGAGTATCCCTCTATGGGGGAGGGGAAACAGTTGCTCTCCCATTGAATTTAACTAGGAGGCTGTGGAAGTACATCGAGGACACCTTCAGTGATCTCAATGGAGAGGATTTCTTGACAATTACAGCATGCGCTGATGCACTGATCATGTAATGCGAGGTAGACCCCCCCCCCATCCAAAAAAAAAGAAAAAAGAAAGGATGAAACTCAAAACGCCCATCTCCCGCCCGCTCTTCATTTGCCCACAAAGCTTATCCAGCTAGCATAAAAGCCACTTCTGATGAAACTGACCAGAGCTCCACTCTGCTGCATCTGAAGACAGTATGGAGAAGGAATCTGGGCAGCACGTGTCGGGTGGCGTGGAGTACAGCTCCTGGCTCCCTAGGTCGGCTGCACCACTATCACCCTCCAGGTAATCCTCCACCTCCACGTCCTCGTCGACGAATTGCTCATCACCATCTGCTCCGGTATCCTTTTCATGGGGGGGTGCCAATGTGTCCACAGGAGCTTTTGGGGTGGTTGTGGGATCCCCGCTCAGGATTGCTTCCAGCTTCTTGTAAAATCGGCATGTAGCCGGCGCTGAGCCGGAGCACCGGTTTGCCTCTCTGGCTCTGTGGTACGTAATCTGCAACTCCTTCACCTTCGACCTGCACTGAAGAGTGTCTCTCTTGTACCCTTTCTCTGCCATGGCCCGAGAAATCTGGCCAAAAATATCGAAATTCCGCTGGCTGCCACGTAACTGTGCCTGCACAGCAGACTCTCCCCAGATGCCTATGAGATCAAGCACCTTGGCTGTGGTCCACACTGGAGCACGTTTGCTATGTTGAGCCGCCATTGCTCTTGGAAAACATAGCTGCAGCTGCACTCCACGCCGAGCGAACAGGAAGAGTGAAGAATTCAAAAATTCCCAGGAATGATGGGAGGGCGGGTACAGTCACGTCACAGCCACAGAGTGCAGAAGGAAGTGCAGAAGGGATGGAATTGGAATTCTGGGACATTTCCGGAGGTTTCATATTGTGCAGCAACTGTACACACGCGAACTATCGCGGAATAGCTGTTCTTCATCGAGTGGTGTCCCTGTAGGGGAGCTCCACTCTAGGTGTCTGTCGCATCCTCGCGGCGAGCTCGGAGATTTGTGCCGCAGTGTCCCCCTCTGGCCGCGCTCGCGCGACCCACCGCAACCGTCCCCAGTGTTCTGGGTCACGCGCGCACGGCCAGGGTCCCTCAGTTCCTTCTCAACCGTCAAACGGCTGAGACGGAGGTCGCGAGTGCGCCCCATAATTGATAGGGAACTAGTTTAAAATAGTTTTAAAAATAGTTTTAATATAGTTTATATAGTATAGTTTATATTAGTTACTTATAGATAAGGAGAGTAAGGAAAGCCGCTTCGTTAAACGCGGCGGCATTTAAAAAAAAAAAAAAAAAAGGGAGAGAGAGAAGCCGCTTCATTTAAAGCAGCGGCGTTAAAAAAAAAAAAAAAAAAAAAAAAGAAAGAAGAGAGACAAAAACACAACGATGCCCGGTCCAGCGGGTTTTAAAAGGTGTACCCTCTGCAGGGATGCGATGCCCGCATCAGATGGACACTCAAAGTGCATCAGATGCCTGGGCGAGGGACACGTTCCCAGGAAGTGCCCTTACTGCAGCAAACTGACAGCGAGGGCGAAGAAGGACAGAGAGCTGCGCCTGAGGATGATTGAAATGGAAAGGTCACTGCGGCCAGCCTCTGATCTGGGAAAGATCTCTCCCCTGAGGCAAAGAGGCAGAGAGGAGAAGAAAAGATCTTACATTCCCTCTAAGAGCCTGCCTCGGAGGCAGCAGCCTACACTGAAGCCAACGGCTGATTACAGACCGTTAGGCTCTGCGGCACCGAGAGCACCGAGCTCAATGAATGCCGGTGCAGAGTTGAGGTCCCAACTGGCACTGACCTCCTCTACGTGCCGAAAGGGGACGACGGCACCGGCTGCAGCTACAGCCAGGTCGGCACCGCAGGAGGAGGCGGAGCCCGGCACGGTAGCTGCTTCAGCACCAGGGGGAGAAGCGGTGCAGCAGCAACCAGCCCTTTCCATGGCACCGGAGCCTGCAACAGCAACACAGAGGGCGCTGCAGGAAGCTTCCTCTGATAGTGACAAAGCACCCCAGAGACAAGGGGGCAAGAGGAAACAAAAGAAAAGGCACCTGGAGCGGGGTGACACATCCCCCCAACCATACTCACCGATTGGAGGGAGGATGTCGCCCCTTCCATATTCAGATGAGGATGAGTCCCTTGATGCCTTGGCTCCTCGTCAGTCCTCAAATGATTGGGCATCTCCTAGGGCAAAGAGAAGAAGTGCTGAGCCCTATGCCAATAACCCGTGGCTCCTGCCACCATGGATGGCACCACCAGCATCATTTCTGCCACAATGGCAGAACTGGGATGCATGGTCATCATATATGAGAGCATATAGCAGACAAACCAGCTGTTATGGAGATGCAGTTTCTACATCAGGGTCATCTCTTGGCCCAACAGAACAGAATCCTGATGCTCTAGAGGAGCAAGAGGGTAGTCTGGCCCATGAAAAGGATAACCAAGCACACAGCTCTCTGGACACTTCCATCTACCCCAGTACAAGTGGGGAAAATGTTAAACACTTCCAAGAGCTTTTCAGAAGGGTGGCTCAAGATCTAGAAATTCCTTTAGCGGAAGAAGTTAAACCCAACCACAAACTTCTAAGAATTTTACACAAGACGGCTCCGTCCAAGGTAGCTTTACCAATGGATGAGGCCATCATGGACCCTACAAATGCCACATGGTGAACCCCAGCAACCACGGCTCCAACCAACAAACAGACCGATAAAAAGTATTATGTGCAATCTATCAATAATGAATACTTATTTGCACATCCACCTCCAAGCTCACTTGTAGTGGAGGCGGCACAACAGAAAGCTAAACAGTCAAGAAATAAACAAGATAAGGACTGGAAGAAGATGGACACACTGGGAAGGAAGGTGTACTCCTCTGCCACATTGCAGATGAGAGTCGCTAATTATGCAGCAATGCTGGCTAATTATGACCACAGCACCTACTCCAAGTTCGCGTCTTTCCTAGAAGTAATCCCGGAAGACAGCAGGGAACAATTCCAGTCCACTCTCAGGGAGGGACAACTCATTTCAAGAACAGCCCTGCAGGCAGCCCTGGACGCGGCAGATACGGCGGCTAGGACAGTTGCCACAGCGGTGGTTATGCGCCGAGCATCGTGGCTGCACTCAGCAGGCCTTCCAAGAGAACTGATAAACAACATTGAGGACCTCCCTTTTGATAAGTGAAACTTTTTGGGGAAAAGACTAACGAAGTACTGCATTCAACGAAGGACTCTAGAGCCACCCTTCGTACGTTGGGTATTTACACTCCTAACACTCCTAACATTCAGTGGAGACAGCACAGATACCAGCCATATCAGCGGAGATATCAACAGTACGCGCGAAATAGGCAGCAGGGTAGAAATAGGAATAGGCCGCAAAGACGTCGGCAGAGTAATTTCTCCCAGATGACATCGCAACATCCACCCTCATCTAAACAACAATTTTGAGGATTTGGTCGAGGGTTTGAACGACCTCCCAGATCCAGTAAATATAAAAGCTACGACCATCTTCAACCATTGTCTAAGACCTTTCTTGAACATCTGGAAGTCCATAACTACGGACAAATGGGTCTTAGAGATCATTCAGCAGGGATATTCTATCCCCTTCAACTCTATTCCCCCACCACATTCCCCTTCCCCGTCCCTTTTCAGGGACACAACTCACGAACAAATCCTGCAACAGGAAGCGGAACTTCTTCTGGAAAAAGGAGCTATAGAACCGGTCCCTACACAGCACAGAGGGAAAGGATTCTATTCAAGATACTTTCTTATCCAGAAGAAGAAGGGGGGATGGAGGCCAATTCTAGACCTCAGAAGGCTCAACAAATTTGTAAGAAAGCAAAGGTTCAAGATGGTCACGCTAGCAACTATAATTCCGACACTGGAAGCAGGGGACTGGTTTTCATCCCTCGACCTGCAAGACGCTTATTTTCATGTGACGATACATCCGGCGCACAGAAGATTTCTAAGGTTTACAGTAGGTCAGCTGCATTACCAGTATACAGTGCTCCCCTTTGGACTATCCACAGCACCAAGGGTTTTCTCCAAGGTGTTGGCAGTGGTAGCAGCACATCTACACAGGCAAAGCATAATCATATACCCGTATCTGGACGACTGCCTAATAAAAACAGACAGTCCTTTGCAGGCAGAAAGTGCAAACCGAAAGGTGCTATCCTTATTCCAGGCACTCGGACTAAAAATAAATTATCAGAAATCGGCACTACTCCCTACGCAAAAACTGGAGTTCATAGGGGCGTATCTGGATGCTACAAGGGCACGGGCGTTCTTGCCGTACAAGCGATTCATAACACTGGCAAATTTGATCATGTCACTCATAGAAAGCCCAACATCTACGGTACATTCCTGCCTACAGATTCAAGGACACATGGCAGCAGCCACAGCGGTCGTGCCCGATGCACAGCTTCACATGCGACACATGCAAATTTGGTTTGCACCGGTATTCAGAAGGTGCAAGCACAGCCCTCTGAAGGGGGTACCTATCCCTCAAAGGGTCAAACAGTCACTGGAGTGGTGGTTGGAACCAACGAACATTCTAGTGGGAACCCCCTTTTATCAAGAACCACCTTCCATCTTTATAACCACGGACGCGTCTCTGCTAGGGTGGGGCGCTCATCTACACACCCACACGGCGCAAGGCCGATGGTCCATACAAGAGACCAGCCTCCATATCAATGTCCTGGAGCTCAGGGCAGTAAGGAACGCGTGCAGACATTTCTTGCCAATGATACAAAACAAGGTTGTAAAAGTCATGACGGACAATGTAGCTTGTATGGTGTATATAAACAAGCAAGGGGGAGCTCGGTCCCGACTGTTATCAGCAGAGGCAACGAATTTATGGACATGGTGTATAGAGCATGGTATCAGGATATCGGCATCATACTTACCTGGCTCTCTGAACACCACTGCCGACTTATTAAGCAGGTACTTTGTGACAAAGCACGAATGGGAACTAAACAGGGAGGTGCTGGGCACAATCTTTCAACAGTGGGGCAATGCTACCATAGACCTCTTTGCGACTCAGGAAAATCGCAAATGCCGATACTTCTGTTCCAGGGCGGGCATAGGTCACAGGTCCTTAGGAGATGCATTCATGATAAATTGGAAAGGACCTCTTCATTATGCATTCCCGCCAATACCATTGATACACAGAACGATACACAAGGTACGGGAGGACAAAGCCAAGATCATATTAGTTGCCCCAGCATGGCCCAGACCTGGTTCCCTTACCTCATGCAAATGTCAGTAGCCGAACCGATAACGCTCCCGAGGTACAGAGATCTTCTCTATCAGGATGGGGGACGGACATTACATCCACATCTGGACAAGTTGCACCTTACAGCGTGGCTTCTCCATGGCTTCAGTCAGAAGAATTACAATGTTTAATCCAAGTGAAGAACATCCTGGTGAACAGTAGAAAGCACAGTACAAGAATGTCTTACCTGAGAAAATGGTCCAGATTTTCCAAATGGTGTGAGCAAAGGCAAATCTTACCTGATTTGGCTTCAATCCCAGCGGTCCTGGAATACCTTTTGCACTTGAAACAGACAGGACTGGCGAATAGCTCAATTAAGGTGCATCTTGCGGCACTGTCTGCCTTCCATGTACAGGTAGAAAACAAGACATTATATTCTCACAAGACGATTAGAAGATTTATGGATGGGCTGCAGAACACATATCCAGAGATACGCCCTCCAACAACCCCTTGGGACCTTAATCTAGTTCTGAGGGTGCTTATGTCACACCCCTTTGAGCCCTTAGCAAAATGTTCAATGAAATATCTATCCATGAAAACGGCGTTTCTGGTAGCCATAACATCGGCTAGACGTGTGAGTGAAATTGGGGCGCTCATGGTGGACCCCCCCCTACACGGTGTTTCATCCAGATAGGGTGACATTAAGGCCTGATCCAAGGTTCATACCAAAAGTAAACACGCCCTTCCACCTGAACCAGGAGATTAACCTACCGACATTCTATCCAAAACCACACGCTGATAAACGGGCTGCTTCTCTGCATATGCTAGACGTTAGAAGAACATTGGCATTCTACATAGATAGGACTAAGCAATTTCGGAAAACCCGTAGACTTTTTGTCTCAATTGCAGAGAGGTCTAGGGGCAACCCGATCTCGTCACAGAGACTATCTCAATGGATAAGAGAGTGCATAATAACGGCCTATAAGTTGAACAACGTACCCCCTCCAGGACAAATTAAGACTCATTCCACGAGGGGTATGGCCGCTTCAATAGCTTTTCTCAATAACGTTCCGATGGAGGATATATGTAAGGCAGCTACATGGAAGTCAGCCCATACTTTCGCTAAACATTATGTAGTGGATCAGATGCTCAGATCCACCTCCGCTGTGGGATCGACAGTCTTATCTACTGTAAAACACACTCCTGAGGAACCTGCCTTCCATGAACAAGGGAACTGCTCCTCAGGCACCTAGAGTGGAGCACCCCTACAGGGACACCACTCGACGAAGAAACAAAGGTTGCTTACCTGCGGTAACCGATGTTCTTCGAGATGTGTCCCTCTGTTTGGGGTGCTCCATGTCCCTCCCTCCTCCCCTCTTCTTCCTCAGAGTGTAGAGTTCTGCTCTGAGGTTGAGAAGGAACTGAGGGACCCTGGCCATGCACGCGTGACCCAGAACACTGGGGACGGTTGCGGTGGGTTGCGCGAGCGCGGCCAGAGGGGGACACTGCGGCACAAATCTCCGAGCTCGCCGCGAGGACGCAACAGACACCTAGAGTGGAGCACCCCAACAGGGACACACATCTCGAAGAACATCGGTTACCGCAGGTAAGCAACCTTTGTTTCCGCGGTAGCCGCTACCACCCTCGTTTTGGTGGTTTACATGTTGCACCGTAAAACGGCTGTTACCATGCAACAACATGGATTTGTTTGTGGATGCTGTGCCTGTTATCGCGCAATAACGAGCGTTATCGTGCAATAACTTTGTAGTGTGTACAAGCCTTAGAAAGTGAGCGAGGTTTTCCTTAAGCTGTTCCTCCTCAAGTGATCAATGAGATTGTTCTCCAATCCAGAGGAAAAAGACGCTACTAAACCTGTACTTAATCCTTGAGTGTTGCTGTAACCGTGGCTCAATTTTGAATTATTTGGTTCACTGGTCATAGGAGGTGTCAGCTTCTGAGTCTGGCAGAGTAGTCATATCCTCTTTCAGAGCCAAGATGTAGGTTACTCACTTTGCTGCCTACAAAAGTGAGAGACAAGAGTCACTAGGTGTTAAACTTGTCATAGGTTCCACTTCGGATTAACAGAAAGGGCACAGAGACACTCTCAGTGCGGAAGAAGGGTGTCCGCATGGGGAGTTTGGGTGGAATAGCTATTGTATGTTAAGTTCACACCTTAGCTCTTTTGCACTAACTTCCCTGTGTAGACAAACCCTTATGGTTTGTCAGCAAAGACTTACAGTTCCATGACCTTCTGACCCCTGCCTTCCAACAGGTTATGTTAGACATCTTGGCTGTATTATTTTATAGGAAATGACTGCTGATTATTCATTAGCATAAGAAAGATATTTTTAAGTTGTTTGGAAGCATATGTAATTTTTCATTTGGGTCTGTTTATTTTCCAGGTTTTCTGTATTGCCTGTCCTGGATAGATCAATGAAACCCTTTTACAGCTAGGTTGCAGCACCCTTTACCCTTTAACAACTCTTTACTGAAAGACAGAAGATGAGATCCTTGGTCCTGTTAAACCAGCAGCACAAAAGATAATTTAAAGCTTACGGCAATAGCTTAGAATTCCTCCTAGTGCAAGGGAGTCCTGAGCTAGCATAGGGGTGACTACGCCAGCCCCTACTACGTGCCCCTCCTGGCAGAGGGGGCTTCCAGGGTGGCCTGAGGGCATGTGAGAGGCAGAAGGAGTTGGAATTAGAGTGGGATGCAGCATGTGAAGCCTCAGGGATAAGCAGGGCAGAAAGGTGGAATAAAATGCCTTTCCAGTGCACTGAATTCTGTTCTGTTGCAGCTTTCAACGTAGTCCTGAGATTTTATTATCCTTTTCCTTCCTTCTCAGAGCAGAATGTTTTTTCATGCTTTATCGAACACAGTTGCTTTTAAGATCATACCAATAACTAAATGGATCTTTTTCCTTTGCTGTTAGGGTTTGGTTGGGTTTTTTTAGTGCACAGCTAGAAATTATTGCACTTGGAGTAATATATCTAAATTAGATTATTTCCTCTCTTTCTCCATTTTGTTTTTTCTTCAGGTGATGATGGCAAGCAATACAACCAATGAAGTTTTTGGCCTCCTTACACGTACTGCCTTCCGATTGAACCAACTTGGATTAAAAAACCAAAGGGTTATGAAGCTGGTGAATGAACTTCTTCAGAAACTAAGATTTATAGATTAATTCTGTATTTTTTTCCAGATCAGTTCAATTACTAACCCAGCTGATCAGATCATTTCTACAGTAAAGGGTGAGAGGGAACTCAGGTTTTTCTATATTTATTTTTCCCCGTGTATGAAAATAGTATGGTGTTTGGAAATGTAATTCTGTTAGAATATAGCAATCATCTCTAAAAATGGTTGAAAATGTTGTTCATAATGTTTTATTTTACAAAAGACCTGTGTCAATGAAACATTGTTTATACACAGCCTCATCGTTGCCTACATTATGACCTGGTTGTGGTCTAGATTTTCTGTAAATTCACTTATTTTCCACTTTCATTTCCAGGAAATACTGAAATTAGAGGTGGAAACAAAAGGTATAATGCTAGAAGGAGGCCTTTCCTTCTGCAAAGTAATTGTTGGTACGTCAAAAGTACTGTTTGACTGTTACAAGGAAGATTAAAAACTTCAAAAAATGTGTGTTAGTGGATTATTTCTACCTGTGTGGGAGTAATTTGTTTGATTCTGAAATTCTGCTTTTCAGTGAGTCTGAAGCTGATCACAAGCAAGTGTTCTTTAGTGATTGCCCCTGAATATGTGCTTTTACGAAGTACAGTTTCATGACACTGAAAGATCCCAAAGTGATTTTACAAACTGGAACTCATCTCAGAGGCTAGGTCTACACTTGTTAATTTAAGTCGACTTTAACTAAGTCGACTTAGTGTGTCTACACTTAAAAATAAATTTGACTTAAAGGTGAACTTAAAAAATCGACCTAGAGCGTCCACACTGGACGCCTAGGTCGACTTCTAGGGGTTTTGGGGGACCAAGGGGAGCTCCACAGGGGCAGGGGGGCACCCCTTGCCCAATGCCAGGGGGCTCAGCCTTTGCCCCATTGTACCTAGGTACAATGGGGCAAAGGGGAACAGGGACCTTGGCAGGGCATAGTGGGGGGGATGCCAGGCTCTCCCTGTGCCCCCCCCCCCGGCAGGGAGGGCATTGGTGCAGTCCTGGGGTAGCCCTAAGTTGACTTAGGGCTACCCCACGTCTACACTGGCTTAAGTCAACTCTAGGGAGTCGACTTAAGCCTTAGGTCTAATAGAAAGGTGGTGTTATAAAGTCGACTTAATTTTCATTAGGTTGACTTTATTTTCCTTAAGTCGACTTAAGCAAGCTTAAGTCGACTTAATTTACCAGTGTAGACGCAGCCAGAGTTACTAAATGGCATTCATCAGAAAGTGTGCTCTTCCAAGGCAATGTTCTCTACAGTTTCTACCATAGGCCTTTTAGCAGTGTCAAGAATATCAGAGAGGATTTGGTGCCAATAGTAAGTAGATTTCTCTTAATGCTGTAGATGCTCTATATCAGGAAGGAGTTCTTTACTGCATATTAGTTAAAGGAGGAAAAGCACAATATATGGTTAAGGAAAAATGTTTCAGATTTAAAGGGCCAGATTTTCATAGGTGCACATAATGAATGCACCTGTAAATCCTCTCAGTTCTATATACAAACAGACAGGTACACAAGGGCTATGTCTACACTTACAAAAGCTAGTTCAAATTAGTTAATTCCAACTAACTAATTCGAACTAATTTTAGTTAGTTTGAATTAACTTAATTCGAACTAGCCATGGCCATGCAGGGCACTTGCTTAGTTCGAATTAGTCAGTTACAGGAAGGTTAATCTGCTGATTAGTTTGAACTAAGCAGTTAGTTCGAACTAACATGTCCACATTGGATTAGTTCGAACTAACTAGTTCAAATTAACCGTTAATTCGAACTAAGCAATCAAATTTATTCATTCAAATTAAGGAAGCCCTTAATTCGAACTAATGAAAGCCTAGTGTGGCCAAGGCTTAAGTTAGTTCGAATTAAGCTTCCTTAATTTGAACTAACTTGCAAGTGTAGACATAGCCAAGGAGGTGAAGTGCACAGATGGCTATTTGCCTGCCATGATAGGGCATAGGGAGGGATTCGGGCCCACCCACTGTAACACCTTTGGAAAATTTGCCCCAAAAGTTTATGAAACTATTTATGCCAACCATTATCTAGGAGAAAAATGTGGGTTAACAAATCTGGTGAAGGAGAATGCATCTAAATTCAGTTTTTCATTGTCATATATTGTCTAATTGTCTTATGCGCAGTAAGACTTTTGTGTGTGCGTGCATGTGTGCGTTTGCTGCAATTCCCCTGATTTATCACAGTTTTGTGAGTATCATGTTTCTTTTGTAGCAGAAGAAAAATTGTAACGTATAGAATTAGCCTGCTTTCTTGCACATATATACTTTTCTTATAGTTTTACAGTTTATAGACTTAATAAAACCATAGCTTGATAAAACATAAATTGTTCCCCTGGTATCCTGTTGCTGTATGTCGGAGTAGGTATGTTTGATGAAAATCTATGTAGAACTTCTTATATTAATACCTATTGCAAATCATAAAAGAGTTACAAAAGTTACACGGTTTTCTAATCTGTTCATTAAAGTGCTCATTGTATTTGTTTCAGAGCAGATGCAGCAATAGTAAAGATTTAGCAAAGGGTTTGTTTGGTTCAAGAGCACTTTTTAAATTAAAAAGAAAAGTCAGTAGTGAGCTGTTGGATGTTGCAGCTTTTCACTTACTGGTAGCAAGCACATAAACAAAACAGGCATTCTAGTTTTCATCTTCCTAGCTACTGCTTCTGAAAAGCATGGGATAGATCTGAAGCTAATGGGGCTGTCTCTGTTTACCAAAAAAAAACCCTTAAGGAATTTGTCTAGTGGGAACAAATGTGTGGAATATTCTTCCTTGTATGACAAGGAATCTAAAATGAATTTGTTCCTCAGGAGAATTTTTTTGCTTTGCTTTGCTTTGCTTTCCTCTTGAATCTTTTGCTGAATTGTGTTTTCTGTAGCCTTACTCAGCCCTTACATTGGGTTTATCCTGTTTAGTCTGGATTATACATACCAAACTGAAAAACAAAGTACAAGGAGGTGTGGTACTTCACTCTCTAGATTCAGAATTACTGTGGTCAATACTAAGAGTATTGTTTTCATCTGTATTCTACAGCTGGTGGAGGTGAACTGCAGTTAGACACAACATCATCTTTCTTATGTCGTCAATACAGTCTATCGAAAAATAAATCCTCATTTTTAAAGGAACCTGTCAAATAATGTAGGTTGTTTCAGATAGGTAGCTGATCTGCTGTGAAGGCTGGGATAAGAAAAGAAAGCAGTGAGAAATCACAGTCCCATTCTCATATGTTTGGCTTCTTAAAAAAGGTTATATGGTTTAAATATTACGAAAAAGGTTTAATTTTTTTAAGATGTTTTTCAGCCTTCTAATGGACCAAACATCATCCAGCTATTTGGAGATCCTTTATGTCAAGATTGGGGAGGTGGGTGAAAAACCCACATGGGATGCATTTAAATCTGACTTTATTGTAACCAGTGAACTATAAACAAGTTAAAACTTTTCTAGATTCTGAAGCACACAGCACAGCACTTGTGTTGGGGGTCTAACTAACCTCATGTTTAGACCATGAAAACAGTTAGACACAGCAACAATATAAAATGCATAAAAGGAGCAGGGAGGCAGTAAATCCACTACTTTAGATGGAGGGAGCGAGTAAGTAAGGTCTGTACTGAGTGTACAAAGGTTTTACACTTTGTACATTTTGGATGTATTTTTCTGGAAGAGATGTAACATCTTCTCCATTTCACAGGCTCTGGATCAGTACCCAGCACACCAGATCTTGTTTCCCTAGTAGCCTGTGGCAAGGCTGCAATGTTCCTTCCTGCCCCAGTAGTTTCACCAGTTCTGTGTCCAGGTCCCTGAGAAACATCTGTCTCTTACATAAAGATTTATTGTGCCCTGTGCAGTTCAACAAAATCCAAACAATATATGTATTCAGACATGCAATGTGCATGTTCAATACAACAGCAAGTCTTTGTCTCTGTAGCATCATCTGTCACGTCTGGGCTGCCAGAAGATGTATCTGGCCATTGTGGTTTCCCCAGAAACTCTTCCTAGCACGCATAGGCTTCCTAGAGAATCAGTTTGGCAGTGTTATCTTCAAAGAAACTTAATTTGCTGAACAATTGTGATGATACATGAGATAGATATTATCAGGGGTCTCGGAGACCCCAAAGATCGTTCTGGTTCATTTTATCTGAAAAGCAAAACCCACTGAAACTATGATTCAATAAACATATAATCATAACATAATTGTTTTTATTTGAGTAAGCAAACTCATGCTGGAAAACTTGCATAACAAATTTGGGGTCTATCTGGCCCCAATACCTATTGAGTGACTTTTTTTGCTACACTAAACCCACAACAGGTAGGATGATAAAACAAATGCAGAAAGATTTACCTGATCCTACTCTGAGAATATTTAATGTATGAAGAAGCACAGATTTGATGTGAAAATTGTAAATTAAATTGTTGTGCACATGGGGATTGGATAGACCATGCAAACATTAGGAGAGGGGAAAAAAGCCATCTGTGCCTTTAAAAGGAGACCTCTGCACTTCCATTCCTTGTGCTTTAGTCAGCATAATTGTTATGAATCTTTGGTATTTTTACTGCTCGTTCACACTGTTTGCTTATGATCTAACTTTCAATATCAGCCCTGATTTCGGGGCATGATGTAGCCACGTTGTTCTGGTCTTTCAATACAAAGTCTCAGTAAATTCCAGTAGACCCAGGCAGTAGAGGATTCCTACTGTTACGGAGTTTATCTCTACTGCAGACTTGCCCCATCTTTTGTTATCTGTTGGGGATATGGAACAAAGCTCATGTTGCACTTTGAGCTGCGCCCTATCTAACTACCTGACATTGTGAATTCTTCTCTGAATCGCTGCTTTCCAAGATGGTTTGCCATCCCATAGCTTGCATTCTTTGTTCCCAGGTGTATTACCTTGGATTTGGGTATATTACAAGATATTTTGCTGGTTTGTGGCCATTTAACCAGATCACTGTGTATCAGTAACCTGTTGTTGCACCAAGAATCTGCAAACTTTACCAGCAAAGAGTTTATATAATCTGTAGATCATTGATTAAAAAAAATAGCTTTGGACCAAGAACCAATCCCTAAACAATCTCACTAGAAATGGTCCCACTCATTGACATCTCCCCATTAACACCTACATTTTGAGATCTGTCACTGAGCCAGTTTTTAATCCATTTAATGTGTGTCCAGTTAGCTCTGCACAGAGTTTGTTCTATGCAGTTCGTTCTGACTTTATTAGCTGGACAGACTGTAGAGCATTAGCGTTACAATTCCCAGAACATATAAAAATAGCATGTGTTGGCAAGACTGCTCCATATGGGGGCACATGGGTGTCCAATAGAGCTTAAAGCATAAGCGTGCAGTAAATGGACGTTGGATCAGGAGAGAGGGGAAAGGAGTACTGCAGTGTTACGTGAGAAAGTACAAGTACCATATTCTCACTCCACAGTGCCTGGCGGTAGCTGTGCTCTTGAATTAAGAGGCATCCTGCACATTCTTAGCTCTTCCATGCCTTCTGTAATTGCTCGCTGTTACAAAAACAACATAGTTTGCTTGGTGGGGGAGAAATACAGCAACCGGAACTACACCGGCAGGTGCTTGAGGCCCCATCTTGCCCATGACTCATAACAACATTCACATGTGGGGCTGTTTAAGTCCACCTACCTATCTGGCCATCATTCGTACACTGTGATATATTTTTTCCTCCAACTAGTTGTTTGAACTTTCAGAAAATATGCTCATGGTTGCAGTTTCAGTTGCTGCTTTAGCAGGGAGTATCTTATTCTGGGAATTTGCTATGGGGTGGTCTGTTCAACAGCAAATTCCAGAAAGGAGTTTCCCTGCTTGCATTGGCCATTTTCCTTTAACCATCTGTCTGACTAGGGGAAAGGAATAAACCTCATGAATCCTTTCTGAAGGGCTTAAGTGTACTCAGAGTAACTGGGTCCTTTTAATGGCCAAAGTCCTAGAGCCAAGGAGGCATAGGCGCTGGATTGCTATTCACCTCTGAAACAAAAACTGGAATATAGTCAGCTGGCAGAAAAAAAGTTTCAGTAATATAGTTGACCTTATTAAGTCGACCTAAAGTTGACCTTATTAAGTCGACTTAGAGTCCACACTAGACTCTCTAAGTCGACTAGTTAGATCCAGGGGGAGGCGAGGCTCCTTTGGAGCCTCAGCTCCCCAGGCTAGGAGGGCTTGTCCTGGGGAGAGCCAGCCCCACATGGGGCTGGCTTTCCCCAGGCAGCAAGCCCCAGAGTGGTCCGGGGAAGAAGGGAGCTCATGCTCATGCTCCCTTCTTCCCCAGACCACTCGGCTCCCTTCTGCTCAGGGCTTCTCAGGTCCCAGGCAGAAGGGAACCCTCCTAGCCAGGACCGCTCGGGGAAAAGGGAGCCCCACGCTCCCTCCTAGCTGGGACCCTTTGGTCCCGACCAGGAGGGAGAGTGGGAGACCTGCGCTCCAGCTGCCAGCTGCTCGGCAGCTGGAGCGCGGGTCTCCTGTGCTCCTTCCTGGTCACGACCACTCGGTCCCGGCTAGGAGGGACCGCGGGGCTCCCTTCTGGCCAGAACTTGAATGGTCCCGGCCAGAAGGAAGCGGCAGCTCCCTTATTGCTGGGACCGCGCTCCAGTTACTGGGAAGCCTCCGGAGGCTTAAAGTCGACTTAGGGCTACTCCACGTCCACACTGGCTAAGTCGACTTTCTAAAGTCAACTTAGCCAGCAAAGTAGACTTAAAATGAGGTTTAATAAAGTTGACTTAAATTTTCCTTAAGTCGACTTAAGCAGCTGCTTAAGTCGACTTAAGGAAAATGTAGTGTGGACGCAAATTAAATTAAGTCGACTTAAGCAAGCTAAAGTTGACTTAATTTGTAAGTGTAGATGCACCTATGGAGCCAACACAGGAATAGTGCTGGGTTTTTTTAGGCATCTTGATCTTTTCCTTTAGCAAAAAATGCATATTACACAGGCAAGATTGCATAATTATTTATTATTTTTACAACACACTCAATGTTTTGTGTACTTTACGGAAACAGAAGACTTGTCTGTATTAAACATTTCTCCAGTTTTACTAAAGGTGTCTTTCAAAAGCCACTTAAATAAACCAGCACAAACCCTGGCTTGTGGTGGTTTAAATAAATCCATTTAGAAGCATGTCTTTAGTTAAGCCTGTACAACTTTTTATACAGACAAGGTCAAATGAAAATCAGATCCCAGTCATTTAAGATCTTAGACTTCAAAAGGGAGTAGTCACATGAGTAAATTTATGCACATGTTTAGAAGTCTTTGCAGGGTTGGGGCCTAAATTTCAACAAGACTCAGCTTAGGCATGTAAACATTTTGATGATTCAGTAGTTATTTGTGGTGTCCTGTTTGGTTTGTTTTTATTGTATTTAACACCAAGTTTAAAACTCTTGGTCTAATTCTCTTATAACAGACTTGGTGCTGCTAAGTGGGGACACTGGCTAAAGGTCTCCAGAAAGTAGACTAACAACCCCTCAGTCAGCATATAAACTTTTGCCTTCTGGTAGGGAGCTCCATCAAATGTCCAGCATGAATGCTAGAGATTGCAGGACTGTGGTTGATATTTTATAGTTATTTCATAAAGTAATGCTTAAAAATTAAAAGTATTTAATTGAATGTGATTTTAGATGTCAAGGCCTATATTTCTAGAGGAAGGTATGTGAGTAAAAAATGAGTCCATGTCTTCACTATTATTGTTTGTTTGGATACAGCAATAGCCTTATCCTTTAAACTCATGAAATGGAGTATTTTGATCAAGGCAGTGGTATACTGAGGGGTGGGAATGGGGTGTGAAGAGGTTTCAGGCTTCCGGGTGCTGGGTTACAGGGGAACGCTGGTTCAGCACCCCCAAAGGGGAATTAGCCATTCTGGTCAGGCTGGAGCCGTGACTAAGTGCAGCCGGAGGGTTATGGTGCTGCGCGCTGTGCCTGGGCAGGCCAGCTGACCTTTCACAGCGGAGGTGGGCTGGAGATGCAGGAGGCGATGGGGGTCTCCTCGGTGCCTTCTTCCCTCAGCATCAAGAAGAGCCAGTCCAGCCCCCTCCCCAGTTCGGGGAGGAAACTGTCCTGAGGCACCAAGCTACGGGGCTGGGGGGGGTGTGTGTGTGTGTGCGTGCGTGCGCGCGCATGCGCGAGAGAGAGAGAGAGTGTGTGCGTGGGTCAGGCTCCAGTAGAGAGGTGGGCGCCGTGCAGTGGAGGGGGGGAGGGCAGCAGAGTCTAGCCTGCATTTGCACACCCCCCAAACCTCTAGCCTTCCTCCCCCCCAGCCATAGCTTCCTCGACCACACCGTCACCATTGGAGATGAGCAGGTGCTAGTCCTGATCCGAGGGCCCACTTTTACAGCCAGGAGCACTGAGGGGTGGGCCTGCTCCCAGGCCCCGTCACCTCCCCCACCCACCCATGCCTGCGCCCGCCCTGCACTCGTCTCCCCCGTCCCCACACCAATAAAAAGCACGACACACTGTATAAAAGTGTTCAGGGTGTTTATTCAGAGGGGAGAGTGAAGAGGGTCGGGGGAGGGTGGGGGGTGGGGGGAGTTGCTGGGGAGTCTAGTGCCCTCTGGAAGGGGCCCTGAGAGAACAGGCGCTCCGGGGCCTGGCTCTGCCATTCCATGAGGTTGAGTGTGCGCTTGAGCAGCCCCTGCTCGCCCCTCCGGTGGGCATCCTCCTGCTGGGCCCTGCTCCAGCACCACAGTCTCGTCCCCCGAGCCCTCCTCCTGGGCGTTGTCGAGAGAGGGGGGCTCGGCAGAGTCGATGGTGTGGGCTGGCAGGCTGCCGCTCCCCTGGCCCAGACAGACATCCAGCTGCTGGTAATACCGGCAGCTGGTGGGGGCTGCCCGTCCGGAGCATCTCCTGTGCCATTTGGTAGCCCTGGTGGAAGTCCTTGATCCTGACCCGGACCTGCTGGGTGTCCCGGGTGTGGCCCTTGTCAGCCAGGGCCCGGGAGATGGAGGCATACACCTCCCGAGTGTGATGGCTGTCTTGCAACTGAGAGCTGACTGCCCATCCCCCCACATGGCCAGCAGGTGGAGGATGTCCTGATGGCTCCAGGATGGGGCCCGCCTGCAGCGCTGGCTCTGCTCTGCTCTCAAGCCACAGGGTGAGCAGGGGTGAGGCCTGCCCTGTGGTTGGCCAGGGCAGGCTCTTCCTGTGCCAGGAACGCTGGGAGGGAGGTGGACTTCGGTCGACTGTGCGTCTGGACTGGCTTAGGTCACCTTAATGAGGTCCCCTTAAGGCTTAGGTCGCCCTAAAAGGAGATGATGTTACGTTGCCTTAACTTTTCCTTAAGGCAGCCTAAGGAACTGCCTAGGTTGACTTCGGGAAAGCCCAGTGTGGCCGCGGAGTAGTTTGAGTTGACGTAGGCCTCCTTGAATCAATGTGCAAATGGAGTGTGTGCGCACCCTGTGTGTTTCTGCAGTGCTGGTGGGTGCTGGGTTCCAAACACACTGCGCAGTAGGGGACTGCCGGGGACAACCTAGGGACAGTGGCTGAGCTGCAGGCGCTCTCTGCTCGTCGGGAGGCCAGTGTAGTGGGACGGTTCTTGTTTAGTTGCGGGCAGAAGAAAGCAGGTGCGCATTTACTGAGGCTGGCAAGAGAAAGAGAGGGGCTTGAAATTATTTAAAACTGCTGCAATCTCTTAGCAGCGACCGAAGAGTGAGACTGTTGCCTAAATGATATGCTAGTATTAAGATTTCTACCTTGTTACTGTGCAATTCAAAATGATCCCACACGGCTCGTTCCTGTCTATGGACTCATTTAGGCAGGCACACCTATAAACATAAGGGTCCAGATCCACAAAAGATCTTAGGTACCTAACCTGCCACTCCAGCTTCCTGAAGCCCAATTTTGGCTCCACCGTGTTCCCCAAAATGCCCGCTGAGCCCAGGCTAGCTCTAAACTCAGCACCTACATGTTCAGAGTACTCTAACCACTGGTAACCAGCTGCATTCATCCGCTTGGCCAGTGCTGGGCCCACTGGTGTTAAACACTTAAATAGTCATTGGGGCAGCGAATGAGAAAATGATTCTAGGCCAGAGATTAGGGTACCTAGTTGGGAAGGGCTAGTTCTCAGGTTCAGCCGCCCTGCTCCAGTAACTTTTATGATTTATCTGCAGTGGAACAGTTTCAGCAGGACAGAGTCTGCTCTCTCTCTCTCTTGGGGGGGGCCCCCCCCCCCCCCCCCCCCCCCCCCCCCGGCCCCCTGGCCCCATCAGACGATCCTCTAGCTCTGTGGCAAGCGCTGCAGGGGAAACTGAATGAGGGCATTCCAAGTAAGTGCTCTAATTACTGGGCTAAAAGTTATAAGGTGGGCACCATTACCCTGGTCTCTGGCCATGTGGCGTGGCCTAAGGCGGGTGTCTCACCCATGCGCTCAAGAAGTGACTTTGGCACCCAAGCTGGCTGACTCAAGGCCAGGTAGGGGTATCCCCCATCTGGCTCACTAAGCAGACAGCCGTGTCTCCCTGCAGCCCAGACTCAAGTACTTTATTCTGAAAGAGAGGCTGGACTCAGCCCAGACACTGCTGCTGACAGCTCCCATTGGCTAGCGTAAATGGGGCGCTGTGTCGCACGCTGGCTTTTGTGGAGCTTCTTATTGGGCCTCTACCTCTCCTCATTGTCTAGGAGCCTATGGGCCTAACACAGGCTTTGTGGATTGCAGTTATGTTCCTGGGCTTGTCTAGGCTCCTAAAAGTTATAGGCCACGATGTTCAGTGTTGAAACGCTGTGGGGCCGATCAGTCACCCTAACTAAGCCCCTTCATACTTATGATCAGGTACAATAGCCATTGTCTGGCTCTTTATAATTTGCATATCCTGACCAAGGTGCAGGGTCTAAAACCTGGATGAGGTATTGCAGAAGGTGGCTCAGCATGATCGTGTACAAAGGGAGCCTTCCTTATTGGCTTTTTGATGGTTCCTAAAAATCCCATTAGTCTTTTTTGCTGCAGCTGAGCAGTGAGTTTTCCTCTTCATAGTTCATACCCAGCACCTTGTGTACTGTCTGTGCTACACAGTGGGACCCTTTCTTCTTTAATCTATGGCCTAGCCCTCATTCTCACTTGAATTGTGCCACAGCAGAACACAGATGCCTAGCTTTGGCTCACAACTGCAAACATGTAGTGATGTACAATTAATGAATGAGTCTTCTTGATTGAATATGTCACCATGTTCTCCCCACAGCATAGTGCTGTAGGTGGCACCAGTTGCATTGCTGTCTGGGATGTCCACCTCGGACTATCCACTGGAGAGTTTGTAGTCAGCTGCCTCTTCTCAGTTTAAGTGCTGATCTGTTCTCGGGGTGCGTTGCTGCCTGACTGCCATCTGGGGCTATGTCTACACTGGCAATTTAAGTCAACTTAAGGAGGCTTAAGTCGACTTAAATTAAGCCACGTCCACACTAGGCTTTCATTAAGTCGACTTAAGAAATTCCTAGAGTCAACTTAATGAACGCTTAAGTCACCTTTGTTACTACCATGCATTAGGTCAACTTGACCCTTAAGTCGACTTAAGGACGGTCTGGACGTGGCGTAACCCTTAAGTTGACTTTATTAAGTCGACTTAAGGGTGGTTAGGTCCACTTAACGAAGTGGACTAAGTCAACTTAAAGCTAAGTCAACTAAGTCCACTTTGTTAAGTCCATTTAACTTTTCTAGTGTAGACATAACCTCCATCTTGGTCGCCCTGTCTGCAACTTGGACTCTAGCTCTGCCTCCCCACCCCGCTCTTCTTAATGGTACAAGAACTGTAAACAGAACAGGCACTATAATGCGATTAATTCGCCCTTCAGGGGAATGGTGTAGAGCAAGGAGCAGCAGCAGGCATTTCCCACAAGGGCAGCGAGATTATAATACTACTAATAAAAAAAAAAAGTCAGGAAAATGGCTGCAGCAAAACAAGAAAAGGTGCAGCAAAACTTATTACGTTTGTGGTAGTAAAGGTCATAGCTACAGAACTGCAGAGTGGACGAGGGCCCCATGTGTTAATTAGGGCTGTTCACTCCTCTCAGATTGTTTCAAGCTCATTGCTGAGTCAGATGATCACGGGTTGCTTGACTGAGGTTTATGTTTAAAAGGGCCCAACCAAGGCTTTAAAAAAAAAAGCTGAGCTGCTGAAGCACACTTCTACCAAAAAAGATAAATTCTGGGGCAAAGTTGATAACTGCAGAATATCTAGGCCCCTGCTAACCTGAGTCTAATTTTTTAATTCCGTGCATTCAACTAACGTGTGGTCAGTGTATGCTATTTAGAGCTGAACTGTGTTCTACATTTGCTCATATTAAAAATCAATAGGCCATATTAATCCTTGAAAACGTTTTCTTTTTTTCTCCCCCCACAATCAGCTATTCCGCTCAAGGTATTAATTGTACTTTCAATTTGAAGTCAGCAGTAAAGGCTGCCATGCTGTGTACAATGTCACACTCAAGAAAATTAACAGACTAGTGGAAACGCAATTGCTGCTATACCTGAACCAAAACTACAGTCCCTGTGACCCAAAGCCTTCATCTTTTGCATCCTCAGTACCGGTTTTGTATCCGACTTGTTGACTACTTCAGCCTAAGACATAAGTGCATGTTTGGTATTTAACTGAAAGCATGATGTGTTTCCATTATTGCTTAAGGCAGCGGGTTTCAAACTTCTTTTTCTCAGGGCCCAGTTGGGGAAAAAAAATCATTTACGCCCATGACCCAACAATTACATCATGGTGGTGGCACCAGGGGAATGCCCCGACTCAGTAACTGGAGAGTCTGCAACTGAGTACTGGGTCCTGATCCATGGCTTGGAAAACCACTGGCGTATGGTGTGTCGTAAGCAATAGACCTGTCTCCCCGAGTCAGAAGTGATAAATGACGTTGTATAACACCGTACGCCTGTATTAATATTTGGTTTGATTTGACAACCATATTATGCTCATGTTGTTAGGGCCTGGCTTGTAGTCCTGTAAATACTGATGCACAATTTGGTTTGATCTACATGTGTAGAACTAAAGCAGATTATGATATACTACTACCAGCAACATGACTGGGGGATAGGGTGGGATGGAAATGTCTTTTATTTGAAAGGGCAAGTTGGTGATTTTTTTTGTTTTTTAATTATGCAGCTTTTGACTAGTATTGTATTTTGGGCTCACCCACACAATACTGGAGATTACCAACACGGAGTCCCGTGGCACTTTAACAAATTTATTTATTTCATGAGCTTTGGTGGAAGAAAATCCCACTTTGTCAGACGAAGTGGCATTTTCGCCCCCGAAAGCTCATGTGATAAATAAATTTGTTAGGGCAACAAAGTCACCACCATCAGCGTGATCTTGAGTTTTCGATTGAGCCGGCAGTGTAGACGCGCTCAATCGATAACCGAACCAGAGCTGGAACATCAGTTCCGTAACCGCACTTACACTACGCCAATCGGATGCTATTTCCAGTCGGCTTAGTCTAGCGTGTAGGGAGGATTTAAGAAGTCGGCGGGAGATATGCAAGGTATTTTACATACCTTGTGTATCTCCCATTGACTGCTGCTGAAAATGCCGGTAAGTAGAGCCTAGGGTTTAGTCTTTAAAAGTGCCATAAGACTCCTGGTTTGTTTTGCTGAACTAGATAACACAGCTACCCCCCCCCCGGAACTTGGAGATTACCAGGTTCCTTCTAAAGGGTGACAGTTAAAGGAAAAAACTCGTGTTCCTTTTCTGCTGTATAATATAAATTAGTAGTTTTGGATAGCTTTTATATTTGAAACTGGTTGTCAGTTCTGGTTCCTTGGTTCTGGGGGAGATGTTTGGAGGACCTGAAGAGTAATGTCAGAGGAAGCTATAAAATGTACTGCAGTCTTATCTCACCCCAACTTATGTTTTCCCCTTTTCCTCAACTGCTGGCAGGAAAAGTTGCAGAGTATGACATTCAGGTCCTACTAATACCTGGGTAAGATCATCCAGCAAAGAGAAAGAAAGTTGGTATGCATAATATCAAAAGCAAGCAGGGAGAAATAGATTGATTGGGGGAAAACTTTGAGCTATAAGGAACAAAGCAAGGATCAGAACATTTCCTTGGTTAGCAAATTTCTTTTAATATTGAAGTGCCCAGGACTGGTGATATGTTCGTTTAAATTTTGGGTATCGGCCAAGTGTCTTAGTTAGCTTGATGGTCTTTCTTCTTATGCAATGGAAAGAACAAGAGTAGCTATTCTCCCTTACTGACTTCTGTGTAAGGAGGCAGAACTTTCTGGGACAGAGAATGTAGGGAAAAGAGTAGCTATGGGCCATTGTGTTTAAGCACACTACTGAATCAGTTGCCAGCAGCACACAAGGTAAAGGCTTTGTGTAACAAGAGGGGTTTTTTTAATTCCCCACTTTTTAAATATTTATTTACATCAGTACTCATCAATTAACTCCTATATGTTACTTTTAATTTGCCCTTTATAGTAAAAGACATCACAGGTTATTTTAACATTATAGATGTACTAACTCCTAAGCAATGGGAAATAGTTAAACCACACCCAATTTATAAAAATATTTTATTTTTACAAAAATTAATTGTAGAAAAACATTTTTACAAGCTGAATTACACCCCTCCCCCTCTGTTTTTTTAAGGAGCTAGTTCTCCAAGCTCAATTTTGGGGGTGTCCAAGGATCACTCCAGTAGTCTTTGCATGGAGAGGCACTACACTACACAAATGAAGCAGCACAATGAATTAAAAAAAACAGTTTTCTGTAATGGCAGAGAGAGTATGATGGGCCAGCCTAATCTGGCAATTGACTAATGGTAGATATGCCAATGGCCTAAAATGGGACATCTGATGGGTTGGGTTTTGCATTATTACAGAGACTTCTTTCTTAGATGACTGGCTGGTAAATCTTGTCCACATGTTCAAGGTTTGAACTAATTGCCATATGTGGAGTCAGGAAGAAATTTTTCCCCATAGAGGAGATGGGCAAAGGCTCTGGGGGTTTTCATCTTCCTCTGGAGTGTGGGGCAGATGAATTGATGGATTCTCTGTATCTTAAAGTCTTTAAACCATGATGCTGGTGACTTTTTGGTTCAAGGTTTATTATAGGAGTGGGTGGGTGAAGTTCTGTGGCTTGCTTGGGGAAGGAGGCCAGACTAGATTGTCATATTGGTCCCTTCTGACCTTAGAGTCTATGGAAACCATGCCCTTTTACATTGTAAGTATATATAGAGGTAAAGGCAGCAATCCTGCTTCCAGTGGCAGGTTTTTTTTCAGTCCCCTCCATGACCAAATTAACTGAATTTCTTCTTTCAGATTAGGATCTCAATACACTAAAAACAATCCTTGCCCCAAACCGCTGTTGAGATGGGTATACTAGACTGACTGCTAAAGAATTCTCTCCAAGAAATCCACTTAATTTGCTTAAAAGTGGGAGGATGCTAGAGAGACTTTAGTACATTTTGCAAGTGGTTGCAGTGTTTCATGGGAGACTCTCTGATTACAGTGATGTCCCTTTATTTAAAGGGTGGACACGGTTCTCAAAGCAATGCTTCTCTTCTCAACACCTCTTTGTACAGGAATGTAGGTTATTTAGTATTTGCAATACAAAATTGTACTACCTCCACATCATAATTATTAGTAACAATAACCATCAGCCAGAAGCTTATGCTCGATAACACCTGGAACCACGTCTTTTCTTTTTCGTTAGGGTGGAGGGGCTGGTTGGTGCTTGCTTTTTATATGCTTGGTAGCAAAAAGCATCTTGAAAAGATAAATGGTGAGAGGTAAACATTTGTCAGTTGATTATTTTAGCAGCCACATAAGCCTTCCTTTGATGTCCAACAGGGTCAATGAAATCCTAGTACCACCAGGGTTTAGTAGAGGATATATTATAAGAATTTCTCTGATCTTTCCTGCAACAGAAACAGTGGTAAAATTTATTACTCTGTCACCATCCAGGAATGCTTGTAAAGGGTCTTGATAAAGGTATCTGTATAGGGTTAACTGTCCCACTTTTTTTCAAAGGGGTTCCTTCTGTAGGTCACAAACACTAACTTTTAAAATCCCATAAATACCGCTAGTAGGACAGATTCTTAGCTGGTAACCCCACATAGCTGCCTGGAGCTCAATTTCACCAGCTGGCCTGGTACTTACAGTAGTAGTTATGAATGGGAATTACTTGTCACATTCTCCCCATGTAGTTTAGAAGGGTCCTGTTAACTAGTCTTTGCACGAGGCATGAGTAAGGTTACGTCTATTATTACCATAAGGCAGAATCACACTGGTGCACAGACAGGAGACGTGAATGCCTATAGTTTCACCCTACTCTGTTCCTAATGGCCATTAGAAGATAATGCCAAGAGCTGAGCTGAAAACGTTGGGAAGGCCTGTGAAAATAGTGAAACAAGACGACTGTGTAAGCAGCTACCACCTTCAAAGCCTCTGACGAAGTGGGATTTTCTCCCACGAAAGCTCATGCGATTAATAAATCTGTTAGTCTTTAAAAGTGCCCCAGGACTCTGTTGTCTTTCTACAATAGACTAACACGGCCACCCCTTTGGAATTCAGCTACCACCTGTTCATGTTCTACTAGAAGAAAAAAAAAGCTAGCAGTTCTCTATACAATAGGGAGGAAGTTTTTCTACCTTAGAACATGTAGTGTGTTCAAAAGCAGAACATGACACACTTCGCTGGTTTTTGTTTTAGACAAAAAAAACACGTTACAGTTTTCCTAGGCATCTGTGCACTTAGAATAGGTACATCTTTTTGCTTTAGGGCTCGACTCCTGTTCCTGCTGAACTGAGCCAGTGTGTAAAATCAGAACTGATATCAGCTCAGTAGGCACCGGAGGACGGGTCCATCAACAGCCTGGAACAGCAGCATCTGGAAACAAACATTTCCTGCAAACAATATACATTACTAAGCTGTAAGTATAAAGAAATTAGGACAATAAAACTTTATAAAGCATAGCTTTACAGACTGAGACGTAAGAGCAATAAACATACGTGTATTTGCCTTCGACTTTAAGCATTAAGATTACATTACAAAGTAGGTATAATCTTTCAGATAGAGACGGCTTCTGTGCTGACCCAAACCTAGCATTTCTTACATTCTTGTCAGGAAAAGTGTGTTCTGTTTCAAGACTCCGCCTTCTCTTATCCTCTGCAAACTACATTTCACACTTGCATTTACTATAAAATTATACCCCAACCAGCAGTGCACCTCAGCTGGCAAAGTGCTTCACTCCGGGGTAGGACATCTCGCCTTCTCTTCAGGTGCAGAACTTAGCCACTGTGAACAAAGAGGAAATCAATCACTGTTCACCAATCAGCTAAGCTCTGCACCTTGTTAGAGAGGTCTTCCTCAGCATGATGAAAGATCAGATGAGGGTCTTCCATGGTGTCTTCTTTCGTATAAATTGCTTTGATGTAGAGCATTCCAATGCCTATGGAGAAAGTTACAAGGGTTTTCATAAAAGCAGCCACTGGTTATGGTTATGTGGTAATCCCTGGCAATGTGATTTTAATCTTAAATCACAAATCAGCATGCCAGGAACCCAAACAGCCACAACATTAAGGGACACTGCTTCCTTCCCACATTCAAGGTTTAAAAGAAGAGTGATATTTCTGAAGATATCAGACTTGTATTCTGTAACAATATCCTGAAGATCTCATTTTATGATATCTGATTGATGATTTATGATTTTATGATTATGATTAAATTATTTTATTTAGATCACGTTTGACACTTCAGAACCACGTGCTAATTTCAGACTATTAGGACACATGCAATAATTAGTATAGGGAACTTACAGAAAGCAATCACCACCAGAGTTATCATTTTAACTTTTTTACGGTAATAGAACACTCCTAGGTATTTAAGAGACGTGGGGGGCCGAGGGGAAGGGGATATACCACATATTTCAGCAGACCAAACTGGTCCTTAGTGCAAATTTACACATTCTGAAGTCATTACAAATATACTGAGATGTTCATAGTGGTTGGAGGGATTTGGTGGATAGGTCTAAGCATATATGAGCTGAACATGACTATGCACAGAAACATTTTGTAACTGGTCTCCTACCTGTTTTAGAAAGCAAGAGCCCCCGTAACTGACATGCTGACACTCTTAAGCCCATTCCAAGCCCATTCTTGGCAGACACAGGCATATAATCACTGTCTATGTACCAGAAGGACAGAGCTATTCATGAGTAGATTGTTTTCACTATATCTGTTCTAGTCCATATAATTAAAACAAATTCCACAAACTCAAATGGAACCTAATTCCAAGTATTGTCCACGGCATTAGCTTAAATGGAAGATAAATCAAGGGATCTTTGGAACCAAATACATAGTGATTTTTTGGCTAACTAGTTGTCTGAATTTTATTACCACAAATCAACTGTAAAGTTATGTGAACAACCAAGGAAAATAGGCTTTTATCACTGGGCAAAAATCTGAGGTATACTGCACGGGAAAGGATCTTCATGCCAAACCTAACTGGCTATGTGTTAAACATGTATGTACAAACACCAGGTAACCAGAGGGTATTCAAATAGGGTGAAAGAAGGAAAGATATAATCACCTATGTAATATTTGGAACAAAAGGTCAGTTTATAACCAGTAAGAAAATGTCTTTTCTATCTGTTTAAGGGTTGTACTTGCAATTTCACTTTTTCTCACCTCTGGTAGGGAAATGACTTCTACTTTTTGTCCCTGAAGTAGAACCAGAAGCAAATCAAAATAAAATGATAGATCTGTTTATATATCTTTATATGACAGTCATTAGCATAGCATATAAACGGCTACTTCCTTGTATAATCAAGACTAATCTGAAACCTCTCACATCAAATACGCAAAAGCCCTGGCTACATCTGAAGCAAGAAAATTATGAAGCATGGTTCTGGTATGATTCAAATTAGTTTGTACATGAATAATTTCAAATCTTCATGTGGACACAAATTCTGTTAAACAACTCTACTAATTGCCATCCCCTGGCAAGTTGTCTATTTGTAAATGTTAGGTATGAGTACAACCATGTTTAAGAAGCGTTGTAAATGTGGATGTGTCTTAGTACAAAATCTTTTCTCCACGCTACTCAACTAGATCCTTGTGAATCTATCTCACTGCTCCAGCTATGGTATGGGGGGAAAAATGCAAGAAATTTAAAGACTCATTCTTCAAGCTACATATCAGTCAATTCTGCCTTGGGTTGGAGTTTATTTACTGAGCTGTGCATGTTCTCTTGCGAAAGAGTAAATACTTTAATCAAGAATAATCACCTCTTCAAAATAACATCTCTGCTATCACTTTGGCTGAGGACACATCCATTTGTTTTTGTGCTGCAGCAAAGCATTTATATGCAAGTTCCTGTTGTTTTGCGTCTTCATTCACCATTAATTCTCCATACAGATACACTCCCATAGCCTGCAAGAAGAAAATATCCATTCATTCCACAACCAATACAGCTACTGACTTGTTTTTAAATATAAGCTTGCGCCACACAGTTCCCAAAGCAATGCATACAAAACCTAGCTTCATTTCATGTAGAAAGGGTTTTTTTTGTTTTGTTTTGTTTTTTAAAGCAGGTACACATTTTTTCTCCAATACAGTTACCTGTCTGTCTCTCCTGGCGACTATTCAATCTGAGGAGGCCTGTGGATATAGAATTAAGTGCCTTTACAGTTTGCTATAGACAGCTTCTGCTGGTTTTCAGGTTCAAGTCCATATTCTCTATCTTAGCCACCAACTTTGCTACTTCCAACTGCCTCATGAGGGGGCAGTTTAGGATCACAGAGATTTGAACTATCTTTATTTTTCTTTCCCAAATTGGATCTTTCAAAATGCAGATGTGGAGGGTGGTCACTGGAGCACATCAGTTGAAACAATCCATACTGAGATGCCAGTTGAAAAGGACAGGTTGGTCCCTTCAAGTTAATTCACATACAGCAGGCACAACTCTGGGCTAGTAGGAAAAGGCAAAGCTCTCTCTTACGCTGATTTTGGAAGAGCCTCAATCAGGAAGGAAAATCTGGGGGTGAAATTATGGCCTTACTCGAGTCAATGGAACCAAGATTTCACCATTTGTGACCATAATCCTTTTTTGAAGATTCAAGTCACCAGAGCTACCCTGAGACTGACCCTGCGGTTGCAATCTGCCCTTATCAGTGTGACTACTGACATGAGTCTGGACTGCAAATACACGTGTGGGTTTGCAAATTCCATCCCATTATGCTAACCAGAGTTTTTACAAACATTAGTTAATTCTTACAGTTATGCGCAACAGAACAGCCCTGATTAGTGTATGGTGGGTGTATGTTTTCATCCAATGTAGAATACCACCTAGTGCCAGGAAGATGAATACAGTTACCACTAGAAAGCATATGTTTTGATTTAATATTTATTGAAACATTTTTCAATCAGCTCTAGAAATAATCACCAGGATTTTCCCACCAGAATTTGTCAATTCAGCACAAACGAAGTATTTGTGTACAATGTTGTTTGCCTTGGAACTGGAGACCTTTGAGCCTCTATTGGCTGGACTCCTTAGCAGATAGACTATCCAGGAGCCAGAGTTCTATTTCTTTTCTGCAAAGAACTTCTAAATAGTTGGATTTTGTTCCAATCAGAATGAAACCAAATTCCGAAGTATCAAAATCCTCCACAAAATGGAATTACCTTTTTCTGCACAGCTCTAATAATTTTGCCCAACTTTCAAACATTAAAATATGGTACATACTGGCTCTCTGTTATCCCAAATAGGATTAAATCATCACATTTGCATTTTCCCCAGACATGAAATCATACCAGAACTTGGTTGTGCCACAAATTGTACACCCTGCTGGAGTAAATTAAAAGAAGAATATCAAACAGAGCAGCATAAAAACTTCTGTAGTTATGGCTTCAAAAATTCTTTCCTTACAAAGCAGAAAAATGTTGATCCTTGTTTAGCATAATCACTGTTCTGAATATATTGATGATCAACTTGGCTTTTAATAGTGCACTGAAGAATACAGTTGTTTTTTGTTTTCTTCTCAGGATCTGTATATCTGAAACTGCACCATTTTGTACAATAATTAAAATGTGCCCAATACACAAACCCCATTTCACGTAATTTTTTAAAAATATGCATTTATCAGAATAAATTATTTGCTGGGGATCTTGGATCAGTTCTCTAGCTTCTTATGCATATTAGGAGTGTAGATCTAGAACATAATGTTCAGAACACTAATAAGAGCTGCACCCGAATAGCAATATGAAAGGTTGCAATCTATTGTCAAGATAAATGCAGCATGTTGTCTGATCAGCCATGAAAAACAATCTCATATGTTGCAAATAAAGAATGAACTGTTATAATTTAATATATTGAATATAGCAGCACCAATATTGTGACTGGCAATGTCCTGCAATTTTTTGTGAATTCGTTACAATTTGTGTGTGAGCATGTATTAATAATAATAAGGTTTTAGTTTTGCAAATTAAATTGGAGGATGTATGTGTTACAAATGGTGAGTAAAAATTAACGTGAATGATCTTGAATGATGGAGGCTCTACTGCATACATAATATATACAAGAGGTAGGATTCACTTCATGAACAACTGAGCACGAGTTAAGCATGGAATAAATGTAGTTGAGGCTTAACCTAGTTATAAATCCATGCTCTAGTCTAAACTAAACCTTTACTTGAGCTATAAAAGCTGGATTGTTAACTTGATTATAACAAGGTTTTAATTCCACCCACATTCATTGATCAACCCGTTATAACTTGCTTTGGCTGAAACAGTTTAAATTGCTTAATCATAGCTGTTAAATCAGAGTCCTTTGTCTTGAAAGATAAGACCTTGGAAACTACTTTTGAATATTCTAGAAGCCTGATAGGGTAAATCTGAGGAAAAGCAGTTATTCTGTGAATCAGATTCAGGTATCTGACAAGTCACAGGTAGAGAGTAAGTTAAAATCTGTATATACGCTAACATAACACAAGGTGATTATTTTGAAAATGTTAGTAAATGAAACTGACCTGATCTTCCCTGAGGAATTTCTCAACCTCAGCATACCCTGATGTGTATTTGTGTTTAACAACAAGTTCACACCACCGATGTCGAACCTATGAAAAAGAAATATAAAACATGAGAAGCTGTATTGGTGTAAGCAAGCACTTGATGTAATGATACTTAACTATATATAAGTGTTTTAGAGGAATTAGAGGTTTGGGGAATAGTTTCAAATTCTTCAGCAGGACTTGCTGATCTTGCTTTAAAAAAAACAAACTATGTGCCCCCCCCCCAATATGGACACAAATGAAGTTCCTATTTTTAAGGGCAGATCCTGTTTACAGCATAGAGTCATGTGCCTCTGTACACCATTAGATCATTAATACTCATCTAACACACTAAAAATA
Source organism: Pelusios castaneus (assembly GCA_007922175.1). NCBI lineage: Eukaryota > Metazoa > Chordata > Testudines > Pelomedusidae > Pelusios > Pelusios castaneus. Next base: position 8,097,030 of record ML685776.1, read on the forward strand.
AAATATGCATATATAGCAGGATTTTTGCACCCCAAAATATCCGGAAAAATATCTATCTGAAACTAAACCAATCCAAATCACAACTTAAACCTGTTAAATCATTGTATCTGTTATTTCCAAAATCGTAACTACTTCTTTTACACTGAGCATCAGAATAAACGAACACTTGACTCATTTCTTTTATAGTTTTACAAAACAGAAAGTTACTGCTTTAAACACCTGGCGCCAGACATAAGGTACAATTGCATTATTTCCTTTAGGCAAGCATCTAACGTGGGAGAGAGAGGGAGCAGCATAAAGCTAAAACAATTTTTGTACAAAGTTGTGTCTGTGGGACAAGTAATGCGTCTATACTGGGGTGAAAATGAGAAAACATGAAGCAGAGTTTACACTTCAGTGAAAAAGTTTTGCCAATACAGGTTTGCCAGAATGTGTCTAAAATCTATTCAGGCTCAAGTTGCCGATTTGCTGTAGCATATAGACCAATAAGTACCTTCACCAAATTGCTAGTGAAGAACACCGCTATTAAAATGGGCAATGTGGCTGGTGTAAGCTTTAGAAAGCAGCTTCTTTGCAAAGCTTTGGCATGCTTTGTATTTCCTTGCATTTGAATGCCTTTCTTATTTGTTTTTAATCATTCACTTTTATGGTTTTAAGTATCACCTTGCACTGCATCAAGGCTTCTTCAATTATAGTCAATGAGCAGTCCAATATTTTATATTCTATTATTGGCATAGCATTGGCTCCAAGGGAAAGCAAGTGCATTAAAGAACTATTTTGTATTACAGCTTGCTTTTACCGCCTTTGAGGAGAAAGGCACTTTATAACCATCAGTTTTTGCAGTAATAATAAAATTAAATTTCAATGTTTTTGGCAGGTTGATTCCAAATTACTCTATTATCCATTAATCTAGCATGAATCACTGATTTACTGATAAAAACCAAGGAAAATGAAAGATGGAAACAATTCTTTCTTTCCAACAATTTGGGGTAGAAGAAGGTGCTTTTTAGTCAATTTCAAGTTGATGAATCCCATTACTTAAAGCCCTACTAACCCCACAATTCTTTGCTCCCCCTGTATCTTTACTACAACAAGGGATACAATTTTGAACCTCTAAGGATGCAACAGTAAGCAATCATCAGCTTTACATCACAGGGTGGAATTTCAGAGGGTTATATAACTGAATTGACAGTCTCATTAAAATCATTAACAAGTGATGAATGGTCACAGGCTTTGGCTTTGGAGTAATTCTTATGTCCTTGATTTCTTCACTGCCACAAAATTGCTGTCTGGAATGCAGATTCTGACTACAACAAGGAACCTAGGAAACTCAAGGTTAGGGGGTAGTTATATGGCCTAAATTATTAAACAAGAAATAATAAAGACTAACAGTATGCTCTGGATTAAAAATTACTGCTGACAAGCTAAAAAGTATTAGTATCTTCCATGGAAAGCAAACTGGCTGTATGAAAGAAAAGTAGTTCTTACTGTAGTAGTCTATATTTTTGTGTCTTACATACAATGTCAACCATGTATTATACGCCTCTCTTTCTAGTATATCTTTATCATTTGATTATCTAATCTGCAGCCACATCAGAAAATCTTGGAATAATTAAATTATCTGTTTCTTCGGACTATTGCTTCCTACACAGGGTTTATGATTTTGACATGAAGTCTCGTTTAAAATATTTTGAAAGGTAGTTGTTTGTTGAGTGAGAATTGGGACAGCACACTTTTTTCCCCTTTCATTTTCAGGCTCAGTATAAATTATGGCAGATTCCTAAAACTGAAGAGCACAGAACTGCCAGTTGGAGTAGAAGCAGCATGCCTGTCATACTGAGATAACATGTTCACCTCTTATTTTCACAAAGTCCAAAAAGCATTTTCAATGGAACAAACTGCAGGAAAACCGGCCATTGTTAGCGCTTTTGCAAATACAATTCCACTCCTTCTCACCTGCTTTCTAATCAAAACACAAGTAGTGGATGCTAGTAAAGAGAGGTGCAGCTGAAGATGGTTTAGCTGCAAGAGGCGTTAAGACATGCTTTCAACCAATACTGATTTAGGTTTTTTCTTGACACAGCACCAAATGTAGTTTGCCGTAAGTCAAAATTGCAGTTAAAAGCAAATTCAGCACCAGTTCAGATACATGTTATCAACATAGCAACAGGTAATTTTTCTAATATAGATTGTGCACTTATCTCCTTCAATGCTTTGCTTTCCATCCAACACTTAAAACAAACATCACTGCTTTGCAGCATAAGTAATGTGTCATGTTTATGAGCTCTTTAACAAAAAGGTATAAAAAGAAATTTTGAAAACTAAGTGGCTCCTGGTTGGATAGACCCATACTCCATCCTGTGTACGCTTGTATTTCCATCCCTCCCTGGTGGGAAGGGAAGGGGCAGTCCAGACTCAGTGGTGAAAAGAAGAATGCATTACTCCGTTTCTCATGTAGAGAACCATATCACACTCTCACTTCTCAGTCTACACATTTCTCTGTGCTCTTTGCATCACTCGGAGACATGCACCATCTGTCTCTTTGGCTAGCTCTACCGTGAACAGCGCAAACTGAACCTGAAAAGTCATTTACAGCAACTCCTCCTCTTGCCACCGGCAGAGTTGATGGGGCTTTACTTTGTCCAGCTCTTTTATATGCTTCAGCTCTGAAGTGAAACCTGCAACCACACACAAACACTGGGTCTGAGTTTGGCAGCTGCAGGGACCTACATGACAAACTCTGGAATGTAATTTATTTTTTCAGCTTCTAGGTTTATGGTTGTCCTTTCAACTGTCTCAACTTCTTCCTGACGCTCAGAGGGAGGGAGGAAAAGTGACTTGGGAGCAATGGAACTTTCTGCAGGCCTAGTGGGAGGTCAGGATCCTGATGGATCATCCTGAGCTACTAAAATGTTTTCCCCTTCCAACCGGGCTTTTCATGAATTATGCTGAGGCGTCTGGCAATTTCCATTCAACAGCTGAACAACTACTGTAGCTATATGTGAGCTTTGCAAAGCATCCCACATTGCTGTCAGCTCAGTTTGGGTCAACGCACTGTTGCAGATGTGTCATTTGAGAACAGGCCATTTCAATTTAGTAATAAAAATGTTATCGGGGAGGTAGAGGGGGGTTTGGTGTTGTTTTGCTAGCCTTAAGACCAAAGACTTAAAATAGCCGTTCCTCTCAGATCGTATTGAACCCCAAAATTAAAGCTCTGGTTTAAAAAAAGCTTAAAAAAACTCTAAGACCAATAGAAACATTCAATTTTTTTAAAAATCTATTTTCTAGATAAACAGAAAAAACCCTAACATTTTGCTAGCAACTGAATTTGAAACGTCCCAGAAACCAAAGCGACACTGATTACTCTATTTTCAAACCCACAAAAAGAGTGAAGAAAGCTTAAATCTTACATTCTTAAATCATTGTTATTAATAATATAAATATAGCTAAGGAAAAGTGTTTTTACAAATATGAGCCAAGATTTTTTTAAAAATGGGTGCTGAAAGGGGATACTAGGTTCATATTGAGCCACCAAAACAAGTGGCCTGATTGCAGCAAAAAATACTGAATGCCCAGAAGCTTCCCAATGACATGTCTTGATTCTGAAAGCAACGTTTTTAGACATCTTAAACGGTCCTTGAAGTGAAACTATCACTTTTTAATATTTGAAACCCACCAACTATCCAACTGATTACAAAAAAATTAAAAACAATGGACAGACAGGCATAGTCAAAATACACACACAGCTTATATAATATATATGGTAATGATGGAGGTCATTGAGAGTCCCCACCATACACATGCAAAGAAGGGAACATACATGCAGGAAATATTTTACTTCTGAGACATACAAAGAAGATACAGAAAACAAGTAATTTAGACCATGCCTTATATTAAAAATAAAACAAACCTAAAAAGTTTGTACTAAGCTCTCCAGAATGGAAACAAGCTTCAAGGGGAAATGAGTAAATATTGCTAATATCTGGATCCAATTTAAAAAGCTTCAGGAGACAACAAATCTAATCTCGGAACAAAACCAACCCGTTTTGAGACCCTGAAAAAGAGGGGTTTTTGAAACCTCAGAACACTTTTAGTAAGCATTATTGTCCAACTGAAGTTCCAAACAGAACACAACTTGGTCCAAAAAGACTTACAAGACCTTTGCCAACTGTGTGTTCAATTAAACTAACAGCATGTTATATGAAATTAAACAATCAAAACTATAAACACAACCATCACTAGGCACAGACAATTCCACTGTAAATATAATAGACAACTGGATTTAGGGATTCTTTGCAGACTTTAATCTTCTTGTAGAAGGAGAAATACAAAGAAACTTTTGCAAATAATCAAACAGTGCCATTATGGATTATTTTTAATTAATGAGGAGGCAGCTGGATATCTCCGGAGCCCTAGAATGCTGGTCTGTGATTAGATCATCACAGATTTGTTCCATCTGAAATTATTTATATCCTTTCAGCATAATTCTCTCTTCCTAGCTCCTCATAAATTGGATTCAGCTACTAGACTATCTTCAGGGATAATTAGTGAATGCTACTGAAAGCTACAGACTAAAATTTTGATCTTAAAAAGTAGTTTGTACAATTGGTTAGGACAGAAAACCTAGTCCAGAAGAGTGCCCGCCCACACTCTGCACCATTATTCTAATGAAAATATTTTTACTGATTTCAAGCCCACACAAATGCAAAAATAGCTGAGATGGCTGCTGTTTTACGTTGCAAGAAAGTACTTGTACCCCACTAGGGCTTGGGCTTTTCAAATGAACATTAACATCTGGTACTCCATACTCAGGATTTTTAGCATGCAAATCCCATTTCAGTGGAAATTTACTCTGAAGTAAGATTTTCAGTGATGCTGAATCAGCTCCGAAGGGGGTGGTGGTGATAAAAATGTAATGATAATTGTATTGACAGCACATCAGTTCTGCCATGTGCTAAAATATTCTTACTAAACAAAATCCTATCAAATGCAAACAGAACGTATTTGTCATTCTTTGTCAGTGGTTGTGGAGTCGGAGAATACTGCGTTCGCCCGGGTTTGTCATTAAGAAGTACAAGCCGGGAAACTGCCTGTCATTTCAGTTATCGTATACTTTGGACAAAAGACTTAGACTCCACATAGTATTGGGAATTGTTTCTCTGACGACACTTCAGTGCCAAAGTAGATACGGGCTAAATACATCTCAGCAGCAAGGTGACAGGAGTCGCTATCTCTGGGGACCTCACAATGTGAGTAAAGTTCACTGAATATCATCAGGCTCCATTTCCTTTCCTTGGAGCATAACCGCACTTTGTAATGACAGGGCACTAGAAAAGACCACAGCTTCATTATCAGTAATGTCTTTCATCAAAATATAACAGTCGTGGCAGAAAGTCAGGACCTTGGAAAAGATCTCATTAGCTTTGAGTTCCCAGAATTTCCTGTGTGATGGTAAGTGCCTCATGACACACTTAGCCCCTAAGGGGCAGCAGCGTTAGCTAATCCACAGACATCAGCAGGGCCACTTTTCCCATAGTTAGATTACTGGGTGAAATTCATTCAAATATTAACCCTTAGAATACTACGGCTGCATATATATTTCATCACCCCTTCCTTGACCCCACCAGACACACCAGCTTCCTCACAATGGATGCGCCTTCCCACCAGAGCTACAGCTTCCTGTCTCCCGTTCCAGGCCCCTTCCTCACTAGAGAAGGGTGTGTTCTGAGGGCTTGGGATGAAAAGGACGACACAACTAATTGTTCCCTCTCCCCTCCAGCAGTGCTTCTAATCTAAGGCCACCTGTTGCAGGGGCACTGAATCAGAGGTAGCCCGGCTCGCAGTGGTAGAGGAAGAATTGGTACTATAAGGGCCTTGGGAGCTTCCAGATGCTATAATTTTCTTTAGAGCCTGATTCTGCCAGCTTTTCTTATGCTTTGGGAGCAGGGTTTTGCATTCAGGGTACTTCTATAGCGATGGCAGCAAAGTCGCTGCCATCAGATCGATTTTTTCCAGATTGACTGAGCAGTCAGTTAAGACATGCTCAGTCGATCCGGAAATCGATGTAATAAAACCACCCCTCAAGTGGTGTAGCGCTGTGTCGGTGGGGACACAGCACAGTGACAAGACTGCACTAAAGGGGAGTTGTTACAAAATTGACAGGAGTTATGCAAGGCACTCTGCGTAGCTGGTGTAACTCCCCCTGAATTGTGCCAGCAGTGTAGACCAGCCTTCAGTCTGAGATGTGCATTTAGCTGCTTAGTTATCACACTTCATAGGTCTCAATGTGGGTCACTGCATGCATTTTCCAGAATCCTGCAATAAGAAGAGCTAAGGCCCTTGATAACCCAGCCAATTGCACTGTGGTTATTAATGAAGTACTGTGATACACAGTTTTTGCTAATCAAAAGTACTCTCCTTTAATTTCCAATTTTAAAGGCAGCTAGAGAACTACATAGTGTAAGACTTTAAATATATAAAGTCGTTTGAAGACAATGCTAACATATGGAAGACATAATCTGAACAGAAAACCAGCTCTTTCAGCTAACTAACGTTAACAGAAATGTGCTAATCAGCACACTTCTTTATTCCTTTGGGTGATTGAATCTCTTATTTGTCATCCTAAGAAAATTAAATGCTGATGAAAGGTGTGGGACTGACAGCCCTGGACACTGAAGGTCTCTCTCCATGGAGCACCTGAAGTGCAGACAGCAGCCGCACAGGCTTTTCCCATAGATCTATTTAGATCTTTCCTTTTTTTTTTTTAAAAGGAATTTCATGGGCAAAATTTTTCAATTTTTTTTTTTTGCACTTTCAATCAACCGCAGGTTGTGGGCACAATTGAAACCATTTAGACATCTAACCGGAAAACGGTGTCCAAAAACCAGGTTGTTCAACTAAATGCAATCACGTGCTCCCAGAATTCAGTGTGCCTGAAGCCAAAGGCAGGGTTGAGTCCTCTTTAAATATTTGGTCCCATAAATATAGATTTATTTTCCATCCGTTCTCCTCACCGAGTTGATTTTAGTGTTCAGTGACTTCTAGTTAATATCACGGAATCTCAGCAGATGAAAAGTAGTCATAGAACCCATTCTTGTTTGAACAGAAACCGTATTAAGTTACTTCAGGGACCCCTCCACTCACTACATAATATATGTGTACAAACCCAGTTTCAATTCAACTGCTGTCTTTGGACATGTGGAACCCCCCCCTCCCCCGCCCCCTCTCAGGGGCCCCCAGTGGTGCTCAGTTTCCTCCTGTTAATACATGGAAACCTAGAAACTGAACCAAACACCAGCTGTAAAAACCCAGACGGTTTGAGGAGCTGGGTGAGTCACTGCTTCCATCTCTTCATCTCCAATACACCCAGAAAGGAGAAGTGAGCACACTGCATGGTAGATAAAGCATTGCAGGACCACCTTGCCACCCCGTTATACGCTGGGAAAAAGGCACATACTAGGAGCTGTGGGACTGACTTAGAAAAAAACAAACCCCACCTAATGTTCACACTAAGAAAAAACCAGAATTATTTGGCTAGATGCTCCTTCCCCAGACAGGCTGATCTATGATCAGTGACATTTGTGTTACTGATTACAGTTTAAAAAGGAGTGGGAAAGGCAAGAGAAATTAAGATGCTGTGCCTAATCCTTCCAACGGCACAGACTGTGCCCTCCTTATGGTGTCAAAGCTTTCATTGTACGTGAATGACTAAGTTCAAACATGTCATTCTGTAATCCCCATATGTCTTTCAGGCTGCCTTTTCTCTCTGCCTTTCATGACAACAGGACATGACTGCAATGCTTTTGCTCATCTTTCAGTACACACAGATCAGGCGATGAGAGGTTAGTGATATAGAGCAAGCTCAGAGGAGAAGGGGGGAGGGGACGAAACCGGCCCAACACCAAGGTAGTGAGTGCAGCAGCTTCAATAACATCTGCCGGAAGAGAGAATCCCCGGTTATGCCTGAAGGCTTTTCCCACTGTGTTTCCATTTATGGTGCCATGGTCTCGCTGCTGCAGAGCAAGGCTTCTGTATCACAGTGCCGTGTGATTTCACTAAACGTTCACCAGTGCACAAACTGAAAAACAAACACTTCTTAAAAATAAAAGTTAGTTAAAATCTCAAATTGTCTTCTGACTTGAACCAAATGCCTTCCTTTCTCTCTCATTTTCAGTATTGCTCATTCAGTAAGTTGAGGCTGGAGATGGCTGAAAAGATGTAATCTGCTCCCCCTTGTCCAGCTGTTTGGGAGAGATTTGTCGAATCTTGTTTTGCTTGGATGCCATTAGCTTTGGGAGTCATGGCCACACAGTGCTTCTTCATGCACCACTGCAGAGCCAAATATGGGCAAGGACCACACCCCTCTTAGCCGATGGAGAATGACAAAACTAATCCAAGTGTCGTCTCCCCTTCTCAACTACAGCAAATCTGACCACGAATCTCTAACTCACCAACTATGAGTAAGGATATTCTGTAATCGAGGTCACGGATTCCATAACTTTCCAGCCACAGGGCCCCTGAACAGGTGATGCCAGCAACCAGCCCAGAGCCATGGCTGCCATAACAGCTGACTGGTGGCCAGCCTGTCCTGTCAGAACAGCCCCAAGGATTGGATCACACCCCCCAGGGACTGGAGCAGCTCCAAGCCCCGGCAGGACTCTGCTTGTCCCCTCTCCCTCAGGGTTTGGTTTTGTTTTTAGTAAAAGTCATGGACAGCTTGTGGGCTTCCATGAATTTTTGCTTATTGCCTGCAACCTGTCCCTGACTTTTATTAAAAATACCCATGACAGAATCTTAACTCTAGCTATGAGGTAATGTCTGCAGTTTCTGAGTCAAGTAGATGTATGCCAGGCATGTAGAACATCTGCTGCTGGCACAGATATATCTGAAGCAAGTACCCACTAATTCTCTAGCATATGGAGTAATGCCCGTGACCCTTAAAATACCAATTATTCTGTAATATGTAATATTATTCTGTAAACACCATTGTTTGCAGTGTTGGTATAGCCATGGTGGTCCAAGAAAATTAGAAACACAAAGTGAGTGAGGTAATATCTTTTTTTTCCGGACTAACCTCTATTATTAAAAGAGACAAGCTTTCAAGCTATATAGAGTTGTTCTTCAGATCTAGGAAAGGTATTCAAGAGCGTCACAGCTAAATACAAAGTAAAACCAACAAAATTCTGACACTATAAAGAAATCACTACACTGCAATTTACTCAGGAATGTAAGGGTATCAAAAACTTGCCCAAATAACTTCAAGAGAAACTCTACAAGCTCATGCCCCAGGAAGCCACCAGAGGAATCTTCTACATGCATTCTAAAATACATGAACAAGGCAGACTGCCATATCGGGCCATGGCAATCTTACTGAGGAAATACAGGACTCATAGAAAACCATCCTCACCACACAAAGGGCCAGCTTCTTCCAGACCACCACTGACCTCCTCCTGAAATTCTGCAACATTAACAACCTCCCTCAGAACGCAATCCTTGCCACCATGGATGTCACCTCCTTACCCAGCAACATCCCTCACAATGATGGCACAGTTGCCTGTCTCAAATATCTACAAGACAATGGACAATATTCAAAGATATTCTGCCGCAAACACATCACTAAATTTATCCATTTCATCTTCACCCATAACAAATTATACATTAAAAAACAAACAGCTTCTCCAAATTGTGGGAACAGCCATGGTTACTAGGATGGATTTCAAGATGTCGACCTCTTCATGGTTAACACTGAAGAAGAATTTTTGAACAAATGCATCATGAAACCCAATGATATCTAAGATACATCAATAAAATTTTCATCCACTCAATGAACAGCCTGAACTCCCTTCCAGATTTCCACCACAATGTCAATAACCACTGCCCATCCATCAAACTCTCAAAAGGCTACTCCTGCAGCAGCATCAACTTCTTGGACACCACGATGAGCTTTTACAATGGAACCCTACAGACAACTATATACAAGAAACCCATAGACTACCACTCTTACCTTCACAGATCCAGTAACCACACCAAGAAATCTCTTATTTACACCCAGGCCCCTCAGATACCACAGAATATGCTCCAAGGAGAAAGTCCAGAGTATACATCTTAACACACTCAAAATGCCTTCATCAAAGGACACTCTACCAAGGAAGGAGCTCACATGGAATGGATGACTCAAATAACCTGAGAAAATAAGCTTCAAAGCAAGAAAACCATCCCACAAAATGCACATCTCGAGTTGTCACAACCCCACAAAATGCACATCCCGAGTTGTCACCTACCACCTCACATTAGATTCTACAAGATATCATTAAACAATTACAATCCACACTGGATGGGGACAACAATCTTCAAACATCTGACGAAGTGGGATTTTCTCCCACAAAAGCTCATGCGCTAAATAAATTTGTTAGTCTTTAAAGTGTCACCAGACTCCTTGTTTGTTTTGCTGACCTAGACTAACACGGCTACCCCTTTGGAATTTAACAATCTGAGAGAAATCTTTCTGGAACTCCCCACCCCCTTCTGGGTTCAAACAACTCCCCAACCTCACCAAACTCATCAGAAGCAAGCTCCTTATACACCAGGACCTATCAACTCAAAGCAGCCCCAGACCCTGTCATAACAACAAGTGCAAAATCTGCAGACATCTCCACTGCTACAATGATCAATACCCCTCACAACACACCTTTCAAGATCCATGGATCTACACATGCCTATCACAACATGTGGCATGTGGTGCACCTTACCCCAAGGCTCGACAAAATTGGCTCCCAGCTAGGCACCAGCAGTTTTATTTTTGGTTACCAGATGGCACTCCTCCATTGCATTTCCATAGCGGATCTAGGAGCTAGGCTACAAAACCTGGTCGCCATGGCAACATGGCACCTGAGTTTTGCTGGGCCCTGCCTTACCCAGCACATTAAATGCCTCAAGAACAACTTGCTGGCAAAATCTGACAATCACCATGCTCTCAAATGAAGTCACACAGAGAAATAATAAGACAGAAACACCATGGCATCCATGGGCAAGCACTATTCACAAAACAATCACTCTATATCTGACCCCTCAAGTCCTCATCCTCAAAGGAAACTTGCACAACATCTTCAAAAGATGAGTCTGAGTGCTTAAATTGATAACTTTAGTAGACACTAAAAATAATCATCTTAATAAAGACACTCATTTATGGATTATCACAATAATCTGTATAATAAGAAGCTGCTAGCTGTTCTTTTTTGTGCTATATCTGCAGGAATGTTAACAGGCCATTTTCCCTTGAATGGATCCTTAGAATATGTGTTAACTACTTTATGCTAAACAATTTGCTTCATCTTATATTTATCTGTGATACACTGAGTACATTCCCCAGACATGAAAAACATGTAGCTTGAAAGCTTGTCTCTTTCACCAACAACAGGTGGTCCAATAAAGATATTACCTCATCCACATTGTGCTCTCTAATTATTGTTCAAGGGCTTAAAAACAACAAATAGAAAAAGTTTTACTTCTGATTCAATAAAGACAAAAACTGCTTTAGGTATCAACATCATTAATTTAGTAACACCAGTGTGAGGATTTGATGACCAGTTGGCATGAGTATCTAAAACGGGTGTCAAACGTGCGGCCCATGGGTCAAATGTGGCCTAGGACTACACTCTCTCCCTAACAGAGAAAGAGAGGTATCGTGGAGCGCAGTTTCACATACACAGCACTCCACAGTACTGTGAGAGGGCCGTAGTATTTTGATTTACGGTATGCACAGCCCACCTGAAGTGCATTTAAGTCAAATCTGGTCTGCCATAGCAAATGGGTTTGATGCCCCTGATCTAAAACTACCTTCTTTCACCTCCAGTTTGCCCCTTCTTCCCAGACAAGAAACTTGGTCCATGTATGTGTCACCTCTGGCTTCTTAACTATAATTCACTGAAATAGAAGTGGAACAGGAAGAGAAAGCACAAGTTGCAGCTGATAAAGAATGTGGCTGCCCATATCATGGCCCTACCCTGGTTCCTAGTTTAAGAAGTTAGTCCTAATTTTCAAAACAATGACTGCATTAAGACCCAGCTACATTCAAAATCAAACTTTGATCTATAAGCCAACACATTAAATGTGCTTCTCTGACACCATGCAGATCACAAAGTCCAGGACAAAGCATGTGAGAGTTAAGGACAAAGCTTTCTGAATCATGGGGCTCTGGCTATGGAACAATCTTCCAGGAGAGAGAGGTGAATCCAGAGTCTGACCATCTTTAGGAAAAGCTACAGAACATTCCTCTTCAAAAAAAAGTTTTCCCACTGTAAGAATGACATTCTTGAATCTGACACCCCCCTTTCACCTTAAAACCTCTACCAAACAAAATAAAATAAAATCATAAAAGTCAAATACTCTACTCCTCCTCAAAAAGGGAAAGCCAGAGACTCCATGATGTCAAACAGGGTCTTTGCTATTGCTATTGATTTTATATGGAAAGTGCTCAGACACAGCAGTGAGGAACTTCAGTATAAAATCCTAAAATAGACAGATTAGATTAGACAGACCAACTGACCTAAACGATCAAACAGGGAAGTGTTTCAGATAAATGAACTGCCTATCATGGGAGGAAAACAATCTCAACTGAGTTGAGAGGCCAGACCGAATGAACCAAGGAGGGTGAATATGACATAGACATGGCAGTGGGACTATGCAGACAAGTTTGCTTTTTCACTGTCCAGGTTTGTGTCTTGTTTACAGAAGACTTTGGTGTCCAAGAATGTTAATGTGACGCCTCTCATACCTGCATGTTTTAAGGAGACCAATCTAAGGTTATGTCTACACTTAGAAATTTAGATCGACTTTACTAAGGACTCTTAAGTCAACTTAAAGCTGGCCTTACTAAGTCGACTTAAAGAATCTACACTAGACTCTTTAAGTCGACTGGTTAGGTCCAGGGGGAGGAAAGGCTCCTTTGGAGCGTGGGGCTCCCTTCTCTCTGGGATCCCAGCAGTCCCAGCCAGAAGGGAGCGCAGGGCTCCTTTCTCCCGGGACTGCTGGAGTCCCGGGAAGAAAGGAGCCCCGCGCTCCCTTCTGGCCAGGATTCCCACGGATCCCGGGGAGAAGGGAGCCCCACACGGGTCCCAGTCAGAAAAGAGCCGTGATCTCCCTTTGGCCAGGACCGCTGGGGTCCCGGTCAGAAGGGAGCCTCACACTCCCTTCTTCCCAGGACCTGAGTGGTCCTGGGGAGAAGTGAGCCGGGATGAGCCGCTAGCAGCTTGCTGGTCTTGGGGAGAACTAGCCCCACACAGGACTGGCTCTCCCCAGGACAAGCTGCTAGTGGCTTCCTGGGGAGAAGGGAGCAGGGGCTCCCTTTTCCCCTGCCCTAAGTCGCCTTACCTTGTAAGTCGACTTAGGGTGTCCACATTGGCTTAAGTTGACTTAAGAAGTCGACCTAAGCCTTAAGTCAACTTAAAACGAGGTCTTATTAAGTTGATTAAGGAACAGCTTAAGTCGGCTTAAGGAAACTCCAGTGTAGCCGCAGAGTAAATTAAGTCGACTTAAGCCTGTTTAAATCGACTTCATTTACTAGTGTAGACGCACCCTTAAGGAAAATAGGACATTATGCTGTCGACTCAGTAGAAGTACACAAGCTGAGAACAGGGTTTTATTCTGAGGATTACAGTTTTTCAGTTCTGCTTCACTCCCTCCCTCTTGATAGCTCCAAAAACTCTTAAGCTTTGTTGAATTCAGCAAAATTCCTCTCTCGGGCAGTGCAATCCCAAAGGAGTTAAAATGGTGGACAGGGGAAAAAGTAGCAAAACCGGAGTGGAACAAAACTGTACCAAAATATTAGGAAGTTAGTTACCAAGCAACAGAGGGTAGGCATTATGAGTGCTTTATCTGTGGCTAAGATAATGATGTTCGGATTAATTGTGGCTAGCAATTTTGATTTGACTCGTTCCCCATTCTAGCTAGATCTTATGTTCTTTGAGTGTGACAGATTTTCCTGCTCTTTGGAATTGTCCAGAGACAAGCAGGATCTACAGCCAATATTTAAAAAAGAAATGAAATGCTGTACAGCATTAATAATAGTAATTTCTAATAAAGTGTATCTTTAGAAATTGCTCAAAGTAAAGAGTTGTGTCAACTACTGCAGGTAAAGCACAAATACAGCTACAGTCCTATGGTGCAACAATCAGGAAACACATATCCAGACTGTTGAGGGCACTTTGTTTTTGTTTTTAAACACTACATCCTCCTTGACATCCTAGCCACATATATACGAAGAGTATATGACCTTTTAGGTTTTATGCCAAGGCCAGGGGGTTTGCATTACAGTGCTATTTATTCCATTACTGCCCCACAACACGATGTAAATACTCAAAAATAGTAAAAGCATCTAATAAAAAATATTGAGGCCAAATTTTTACAATTGCAGGGGATCTCTTCAACCCAGTCTCCTCCTCATATGGCTGATTTTAGAAAAGTGGAAGTAAGCTTTAACCTCCTCTTTCTTTGCTGCTTTAGACAAAGAACAAGCAGAAAACAATTCCATATTTAGATCTTTCTGTCAATCGCCTCCCCACTTTCCAAGTCTCATCATGCTGGTGGGCTGCCAGAAAGGAGCAAATTAAGAACTCCAACCAGTCAGGAAAATAACCTCCAAGTAATGCAGAAGTGGATGACACAGTGTAATGCGCAAGTGAGGAGTCTGGAACCTTTCATTAATGCCACCCAGCGGCAAATGAAATCACTTGGAACAAATGTGGACAACTGTGGCTTCTGGAGCTGTTAGGGAAGGAGGGCTGCTGATCAGGGAAATTCTATTTTGAGCATTCAATAAACCTTGGGCTCTGAATATGTACCTAGGAGAGCTAATGCTGAGTCAAGGATTTTGTGTACTTCTCAAGTGGCTGGAAAAGCCCCGTACTTTACATGCAGCAACAAAATAAGCCCAAATAATAGCGACTGGTGCCAAGTTAGATTACCCTTTAGGCAAGTTTACAAGTTCATCCTAACATATCAACTCCTCTGTGGCAGACACAAGAGTCAGTCAAGCCAAAGGACATCATCATAGAATCATAGGGCTGGAAGGGACCTCACGAGGTCATCTAGTGAGTCCAACCCCCTGCTAAAAGCAGGACCATTCCCACTAAATCATCCCAGCCAGGGTTTTGTCTAACCGGGCCTTAAATGTTTCCAAAGATGGAGATTCCACCACCTCCCTAGGTAGACACTGTCATTACCGGAAGCCTTTTTTCTTTATCTTGTTCCAATTGTCTTGCCTCACACCCAGCTCTGCAATGTCCTGAGCTTCATCTTTGGAGAGTGAAGGATGTGTTATCAGAAATGATCCTGTCAAGGTTCATTTTCCTCTTCCTGCACCCCGGAGAAGATCATAAAACTCCACTGACGACAACCAAAATCACACCGGGGTTAATTTGGTCCAGTATGTTTGAATACAGACTAAACCAGAAAGCTGCTTTCATCTCATTGATTTAAATACCAGATTTTGTTTAAAGAAAATCTAGAAAATATGAGCATTAAGATAAACTGCATGTTACCCTCCTTCAGTTCAATGTGTGGCTCCCACGTCTATAAGATACGGGCTGCATATAAGTGGTATATAGCTATTTTCCCAGTCATCTGCAATAATACAGTATGATACACTCCAGGGGTTTGCTCTGCATTCCAACACACCTTGACCTAGTTAAGGTGGCTAGGAATTGGGACTTCTTGTTCTTAACCCAGCTGTTTGGCAGTATTTGAAAACCAAATGACAGAAACCTGACAGTTTTATATAGTACCAAAGGGTACAGATCCCTGGTGCAGAGGGCTACTGAACCATTCTTACCAAAGTCCCAAGTTTATTCTGAGACTGAGAGTCGGAGAACCATTCTGAAAAGAAAACTTACTAATATCCTGTTCTGTTAGTCCAACATGGTCTGACCTTTCCTGACCAGTTCCCATTCTCTATGATATATTACAATCTACTGTACATGGCTTTGTTCTATAAGGGCGCTTCGTAACAAAGTTCATTAACAACCTGAAGGACAGCTGGATAATAAAGCACAAGATTTCATTTAACTTAATGCACTGATCATCGAGAGGGAAGCAGGGAGACAGACAGTGCACCATAGTTGTTCTGTATTTCTATATCCACCAGTATTTTATGGTTTAGGAAAGATCAATGAGCTGAAAATATTTTGTTCTAAACAATTCTCACTATTTTTAAGACACCCAGCACCTTGTATGATTTATATTAGCGTGACTGCATCTCTGCCAGTGAAATAGGATACCACCACCTTATGGCCTTGATTTCATAGGCAGACTTCATGTACAATGAAGCAGTTGTATAAAAATGGCAGTATGCCACCCGCATGACGTATATTATGATCTAAACTCATTTTCTACAGAAAACAGCTACAGCTTTATCTCACCCCTTTCTTGTCTCCCCAAAATTTACCACCTTCAAATCTTGAAATACAGAGGAAGAGTTATGAAACTGAAGAGCATTTCAACCAAATTTGCCGAGGCAAGAAAAACTAACAATTCCATCTGCTATGCAGACAGAATACATTATAAAAAGTAAGCCAGTTTTGTAGGTAAAAAGGAAAGAAAAACTAACTCTCCAGTGAAGCTAGTGGGGAAATGTAGCATAAATCTGTTGGCTTCATCTAAATTCCACTTTTTGCATCGCCAAGTCTACCATAATTCAGCAGGATGTAAACAGTTTTAGACATAATCGTCCAGCATCAAACAGAACTGACAGAATCACACCTATCCATTCCCCCTGTTCTGTGGCATACCTAAATGTGTCTCTCTGTCCCATCACCTTTGTAATTGCTCTCTAGACTGTTTCCATGACCTGTGGCCTGTCTGATTAGTTTTATCTCCCTGTCTCTGTCTAGAATGAAGAGCCACAGGACCTAATTATGTAAATAACTTAATAAGGTAGCTGCCTGTAATTGATTATCAATATTTGTGCCATACCAGCTGTAAGCTTTTTCTAATGTCTCAATAAGTTTATACCTAGATTATTCAAATTCTTTTAATGAAACTTTTAAACTAGGTTTTCTTGAAAGACTGCTTAAACATGCTTAGCCTATACAAACATCAAAAGAGACACGGTCAAGGTTATTAGGGTTTAAAAAGATATTAGCTGACCTTGCGCAGTGGGTACATCTGGAAAGTCACAGCTTCTGTACAACAAAATTAGGTTTGTTGTTTTTTCCTCTCCTTTCACTCCAATCCACCCTCTCTTCCCAGCTTTTAAACACAAGGGTTGATGATACATAAACACAAGCAAGTCCATGCGCACCTACAGGCTAGATGATATTAATCCTTAAATTAGCAGTCTGACAAAGAATTGTGAGATTTTAGCCAGCTGTAATGGTAGGTCAATATTTTTCCCCAGGGGAGTGCACAGAAATAATAATATGGCCACTTTTCAAGGGGTGCATTTTATACTTCCTGGGGCTGAAGGAGCAGGCTCCCCCTCAGCAGCTAGAGTAGTTGTCATCTCCCCCCCCCCCACCCCCCCCCCCCCCCGGTGGCCTCCAGGCCAGAGGAGCTGCCATCTGGTGCCCCAGGCCACAGTACTGTCTCTCTGCCGACGGGCGGGGTGTTTGCCACCCTGTGCACGCCCTAGTCTCCTCTTTGTTGTTTCCTAGTCTCTTGGAAGGGAGATTTTTAAAGCAGAAACACAGAGCAATAAAGTGAAGGCATCTGTGTGCAGGAAACAATCACAGTAAAGGGAGTGGGAGCTTTTTCTGTGGCTTGGTTACCACCATCACAGACTATAGATCTCTTTATAACAACTTCCTCAAAAACAGGCAAGGGGGAACCCCACATAAGCAAATCTAACTACGGTATGGGATTTTGAAAGGGCATAAGACTGGGTTATGGGATCTAATAAGGAATAAACTATCCCTGAAATATCACCTAAGCCTGAAACATAGTTAGGAGACTGGAGCTTTATGCACCCTACAATTAAATTCTGCAATGCTCTCCATAAAGTCATTAGTGCATAGAATATACAGCTGAGGAGCACCAGCTAGCTCTATATAGCTCGATAATTTGAAGCCTCAGCCCAGAAGGTGGTGACATATTTAGAGCTAAAGCTTGGTAGCCTCTCGGAAGCAATATTCTATCCACCTATACAACTCACACCGAGCCACTTCATTTCCTTGTTTGGAGGCTTACAAGAAAACAGTTTCTGACCTCCAGTGCGTGGGTCTATAAAATTATGCCTATTGTATGTGCCAGAATACCCATTTGGGTATGTAAAAAAAGTGCACACAACCACAATTGCTGTGGGTAGAATTCAGAAGGCCCACTAAAAACTTTGGCCATAAGCTTTTGAAGAGCTAAAAGATTGGTTTTCTATGGAAAACTGAGTTTTTGATTAAGCTAAATATTTCATACATGTCTACTTATGGTAGAAAATATTCGTCTTTTGGTCAAAATCTGAATCCCTGAAAACGAAAATATTTTGATTTGGCTAAAGCTGCTGGGTGGCCACACGAGAGTTGTGGTTTTGAGCCCTTATGTCATTTCTGCCCCATTCTCCTCAATGGGCTGGGAAGGCACAGGCAGGCATGGGAGATGTACTCTGACAGTGACTGCCTTATTATGTTGCAGGAAGCAACATGGCAAGAAGAGAAGGAAGGGGTGGAGGTGACTCTGGTGGCAGAAGATGACTCTGCCCATGCAGCGGTAAAAGGGAACTGATCTCTGACAAGCAGTTCCAGCTCTGTTCAACCCATGTCTGGAAACCACATCATCAAGACCAGCACTCAAAGAAGAATTCTTCCACATAATTGACTATCATAAGCCTAACTGCAAGGAGGAGCTACATCGGGGCAGCTGAATCACTGAAAGACGACGACGATGGTGATGAAGAAGAAAAAGCTTAGCATGTAGAAGACACTGCAACTGTCTGAAATGCTTTTTAAAGATGTATTTTACATGCTCATTTCATACATTTAATGTTCCTGCACTTAATGTGCCTTCCGCAGACATCCCTATTTAAATGATAAGTGGTAAATGTTGCCATGAAATCATTAGTCTCTATAAATGTGCATTACACAAAAAGGCGGGATATACTGTTAACACACTTAAGCAGGCATCCTGGAGCCTATTGTGGCATCCAAGGTCTTGGACAGGGCAGCGTGACAGGTGACTAATGCAGTATCGCTCGGCGAGCAGTGTCCAACATCTAGCCCTGGAGACAGTGTCCAACTCCAGGGCAGTTGTGTGATTGTTTGATTTGTAGCTTGAAGTGTTTAAATCCCCCTCTTGCTGAGTGGAAGCAGTGGAGGCACTACCTCCTACTATTGGGAGCAACTCTGAGCTAGGAGCACTCAGAGAAGCTGCTTTCTCGTTCCTATTGCAGCTGCTCAACACCCTACAGCTGGCTTCCTGCTCCCATGGGGGGGGGGGTAAGACTGTAGCTCTAGTAGCTTCATTGCTTGCTTATCTACTGAGCTGTGGGACCCCACTGACAGCAAGGGAGGAGCTTGGCTGGTTGTGCTGAGTCTGGCAGAATGCCTTGCAAAGGCGGCTCCCCTCTACTCCACAGATGTGCAGGAGAGGGGGGAAAGAGAAGCTGAGACCCATCAATGACAGCTTCCTTGATGCTCTGCCCCAGCACAGTTTAGAGCAGCCGAGATGTTACTCTAGCTGCTGTCAACCAGTTGCAGTCTCTTAGGCTATGTCTACACTAGAAAAAGTTAGGTCGACTTTGCTAAGTCGACTTTAAGTTGACTTAAAGTCGACCTTATTAAAGTCGACTAAGTCGACTTAGTCCACTTTGTTAAGTCGACTTACCCACCCTTAAGTTGACTTAATAACATCAACTTAAGGGTTAATCCACGTCCACACCATCCTTAAGTCGACTTAAGGAGTCGATTTAAGGCTTAAGTCAACCTAATGAGTGGTAGTTATAAAGTTGACAAGCTTTCGTTAAGGCAACTTAAGGAATTTCTTAAGTCAACTTAATGAAAGCTAAGTGTGGATGTGGTTAATTTAAGTCGACTTAAGCCTCCTTAAATTGACTTAAATTGCCAGTGTAGACACAGCCCTAGGGACTATAAACAAGCCGGAGATAACTGAAAAACAACCCATTCCAGCCATGGGCATGTCCTACTTCTGATGCTCCCATTCATAGGAACCTGTAAGGAGGGAAACATAGGAGCCACTAATGTTAGAGAGTCACATGGGCACTTCCCTATGCCAGGGAATCCACAGCAGTGGCCTTATGGGTGGCACTTGCATCTTTTGAGCTGTCCAAGTAACACAAAAGGGAACAGAACAAGGCAGATAATCTGCCCCAAAATACAGATTCTGGCCCCTGGGTCTTTTTGAAGTAAGTTTGACCCTCAAGCTGAAGATGCTAGACATCCGTTTGCTACACAGTGGGGAGGTGACTCATTTCACAGCAATCTCTCTCCCAGAAACATACCTATACATCCTCAATAGTGGAGGTTTTAGGAATAAGTTAAACACACAGCTGTGAGGAGGGGTCTAGTTATTACTCACTCCTGTCTTGAGCATATAGGACTGGACTAGATTAAGCGTCCTTCCAGTCCTACAATTCTAGATGGTGTCGTCTGCCAGCGCAGGTGTGTTCAGAAGAGAAATGCTGACTGCAACAGAAAGCTTGTTAAACTGCAAAGAGGAAGGTTAATGCTTCAAAAACTGTATACAAAGACTTCAAGAAACAGAAACTGGAAGGAAAAATCTGCTCTGTACTCATATCTGGTGAAAAGCTGAACAGCCGGCTAAGGAGCAATTATCAGTTCACCTGCAGTGTTCCTGAAAAGCAAGAGCGAGCTTTCCATCTCCAATGAGATATACAACAGGGAAGTCTGTATTATACTTGCGAGTGAGCTACAGAATAGTTCTGGGCCAAATCAAGCTTAATAAATGCGCACCCAATCTTTCTCCACTGGACTTGAAAGCTTACTGTACAAGATGTTTCCTTTCTGCCTCGGGTACTGGTTTCAGTGCTGTGGGAACGCGTCAGTATCAAAGCAGTAGTGTTTATACAGAACACCAAAGCCTTTAAAAAGGAGAGAGAGAGAGACTGGCAAAACTGTGTCCTATCTCAGTCTGCCCACAGCGATGAAAGATGGCAGAAGCGCTTTGTCTTCTCTGTTCCACCCCATACCAAGCTCTCCAGGCGGCTGACCTGAGAGGGTGATTATTCAGATTCCTGGCCTCCCCCAAAATTAGCAGTACAAAACCTAAACCAGATACACAGGTACACAATTAGCTTACTAGGAGGATACTTTTTTTTTTTTTTTTAAACTATTCCTTCTGGTGCCAGTTAGCTCACTTAGTACGTACAATACTAAGAAAGGTGTGCTGGATTATCCTTTGACAGTTTCTGCTAACAGTGGAATCCATGTGTCATGCCTCCTTTAAAGAGCTACACCAGTTTAGCACACGGTCTGTCTGATCTTCTACCGCACAATTATTAACATAAATGTAAATAATTACTTCTTAAGAATGAAGAAGATAGTGTACTTACTGAGCTGTCTCCTGCAAGGCAGGAAATGACACTTTTCTACATACAAAAAAGATCTTTAATAAAATCTATGACACAAACAGTTTTCTTTTTACTTCCATGCCTGCAATTTTGAATTCTTGCATTTCTAATGCTCACATTTTGAAGTTTTGTTATTAAAAGTATTTCGTTCCGTAACTACGGAAGTTTAACTATAACAGATTAATGTCCCAGCTAATCAAACGTAAGCACTAACAGCTCAGCTAAAAGCTTGGACTGAAATCCTGCAATTCCATGTCCCTGTGTCATTATAAATAAAACGCTGCTCTGCACTTAATGTACTTTGAGACATGAAAGGTCCCTTCCTTAGCTATGTGACAGTGTGTAAACTAACATTCCCTTTAAAGGACTGTATGTGGCTGGGATCTGATGACTGGTAAAACTCTAATGGTAATGTTATCTTAGTTGTACTTCTTAAAGGTCTGCTAAGCCCTTGGTTTCACCTTGTACCATAAAGCAGAGATTATGCTTCTTTTTGTTGAAATCATAATTTTGTTTCAAAAAAGAGAAAAAATATGAAAGTTTACTGGTGCACAACTAAGTGAAGCTACCCAACCCTCCCGCATACCAAAAAATCCCTGAATTAATTTAGTGTAGTTTAAAGATGGAAGCAAACAAGCAAAACAACCCTAAACCCAAGGCCTAGTAGCTCACAATTCATTGGGATAAAATAGAAACACTAGAGCTACCGCTTTGATCTTACCTCCCTAAGTATTCTGCATCCTATTATAGAACCTGACATTTCACTGGTATTCATCTGCGATTAAAATATATCCCAAGTCCTATAAATAGAAAGGGTTGTTTGAATACTAATTAAAAATAAGTCTGGCACTTGGAAACTCTGATCAACAAAAAAATAAAAAGCTGAAATAAATAGCAACAGTTGAAATGTCACTTGGCAAAGTGGTTTGTTTTTTTGTTTTTTGAAAAGCAGACTTCAGCACTTTGGAGTTTTTTAAATTAATTGTTGGATTTTACAGGACTCAAACATGCGACTAGGTCCAGCTAGTCATTTTACTGCAACAAACACGAGAAAGATTTCACTCTTTCCTTCCATTTTAAATACTGCCATAAAATTCCAATTATACATGATAAATATTGCACAGAGACTATGGGGATTACAGTAGTTTTTAATTAAAGAGGAGTCAAATATGTTAAGTTTAACAGTGCTCCTTCATTATACTGATATGTATATATTTTCCTCAATAACTAAACCACGTTTTATTATAAACAGAATCATAGACTTTTAGGTCAGAAGGGACCATTATGATCATTTAGTCTGACCTCCTGCACAGCGCAGGCCACAGAACCTTACCCACCCACTCCTGTAACAGGCCCCCTACCCAATGACTGAAATACTGAAGCTCTCAAACCATGGGTTGAAGATTTCAAGCCATCAGTAAGTGACCCAAGCACTATGCTTCAGAGGAAGGCAGCTCCACAAGGCATATTTCCTAGATTGGTTTCATTTCCTCCACCTTCTCTCAAATGTCCTTTGTCTGAAAACTGTCTTGGGGTCCAGACCCCGCAAATATTTACTACTGTGAATACTGCTTGCTGCCAGATACAGTCCCATTGACTTAAATTCTCTCAGTCTGATAAATCCATGGGACTAGCGCACAGTTGCAGTAAGTGTTATTAAGTTTTGGATCAGAAGGGGAGATATAGTACGGGAATTATGATTTAATCTCTGAGGCTCCCAGACAGAGAGTCTGGGCAGCGCACTGTGGACATCTTATTATGCAGAGCCAGTTGAAACTGGACACAGAATAAAGCAGAGCTCTGGAAAAAAACCAAAGCACTAAGTGATCGCTGACCCCACGGTTAACACTATGCCAGATAGTAAATATCTGCATGGTCGGACCCTGAAGTTTGCAAGCCCTTTAGAGTAAGGACTGTGTCCTTATACTTGTCTGCTAAGTGCCATGCACATCTGTGATACCATGCAAACAGTAATTTCTCCCATGATTGTTAACCACATACTGTAATTGCTGAATGCAGCTGTAAAGGTCCAGTTCCTCCTTGGAACTGCTAGCCATGAACACAGCTATCATTTTATTCTCTCATGTATGCACAGTTTTAAATTATATGAGTGAGGCCTGTGCTCTAATCAAAGCCAAATAATGAGCTGAAAATATGGAACAAGACATTTAGACCAAAACAAATATGGATCGTCTCCTTTTGAGGTATGACATTATCAAAATCAAATAAGTTCCAGTATACAATATGTGGATATGAAATAAGTTTAACATTTTACATTTGTGTGCATATACCCTTTAAAGGTATGTGTATTGTTCATGGGCACAAATACATAGCGGAGACTATGCAAAGTAGCTGGACAAATTATTCTAGATAGTCCAACACACACACACACACACACACACACACACACACACACACACACACA